>JASSUY010022430.1:0-34847 GCA_032466535.1 Forpus xanthops
TATGTGTGGACAATGCTGCATTTTGAATATAGATTTAATTCCCAATTATCCCAAATTTCCTAATTATTCCACAAATCTTAACAAGATAACTTGATAAGAATGAAGTGATCTAAGACAACTGCCCTAAGTGGTCCTTAGCCAGTCTGTGCATACTAACATAAACCTTGGCTCTGCTTATTTCTGGAATACGTTGGGTATTTCGTTTTGGTTTCTGTAGATGCTGACTTATGAATGGCAGACTTTTAGGACCAGCCATGCCAGATGAATGGCTTTGAGCTTTGCTCAAATACGTGTACACAGCAGTGAGATTTAGGAGCAGAATGTGCAAGTATTCCGTGGAGAGAAGCTTTGCCATTGATTTCTGCCAGCAGGCTCTCCGGTAGTTCCTAATGTCGCAGCATACTTTCGGAGTGTTGCACAATGGCTTTTCATTAGCCCACTGTGGATTGTAATGGACATTATTTGTGTAAGCTCTGGCACCTTTGTTATTATATTTGTAATCTCCTTATTTTTCTCAGGCATACCTTTCCCTGTGTCGGTGTGCAGTGAGCAGCTGATAACCTGAGAAATCCATCTCAGTAAAAAATAATTCCCTCAATCTTCACAAAAGGCAAGATCAAAACCTAATAAAAATCTTAAGTGCTCCACTATGTCTAACTTACAATATTGAGGGAGGGGGGGGAAAGCCCTCAGCTATTTGATTATGATTGCCATAAATTAAAACAGGAGGTGTTTTCTTCTTTAATGGAGTGGTGAAATGCTGGGAGGAAAACAGTACTAAGCATTCCTTGGTTCTGAAGTTAAAACTACCTGCTCTGTAGATTGAACTGCTGTATTATTTAGATCCTTGAGAATTATCCAAGTATTATTGACATATGTGCTAGTGAAAAAGATTAATGTGATCAAATTCCTGTAGCTTTTCTAGGTCTAAAACTGCTTTTTAAGGTGTTTTAAAATAACGATGTTTCATTGAAGTGCATTTCCAAGACTGGTCAAAAGTAACAGCAAATAAAAACATCTTTAGTTTAAATGCCAAGATAGATTGAGTGGTTTGCACAAGAATCAGGAGAAACTGAGTTGTTAGAAGCCCTAATTCCAAAGACTGCCCATTGTATCTCAGGTGGGCTGAGCAAGTACGTTTTGACCTACTGACAATTGAGAACATATGGAGAACATGGACCTTTCAGATCTCTTTGAGCACAACTGTTGAGTGCCTTAAAATTAAGCTGTAAAACCTCAGCCTCAATAAAGAACTTTACAGGACGGGTGTAAATAGTGTAAAATAAGGTGAATGTGGTTGAGCAATCAGAGCCTGTGAGGAGGGGTGCTGGCAGCTCTGCTGGGGTTGAGCTGTGCTCTAAATGGGATATAATGAAGATCTCCCACAAGGAAAATGCTATGGTAATTGAGACTTAATATGGTGTTGGATTGCCAGTTTCAGATCTTCTCTACTGAAACTCAACCTGTCAATATTTTGTTGGTGGCAGCTAGACTGTCTGTTGCTGGAAGAAATCTGAAGATCACTTGGGTTATAAGGCTACATTTGGAAAACAAGTGGTGCCTTTTTGGGGGGCTGTGGAGCAGGATTTTAATTAGTGTGTCTGCCTTCTAAGTCTTTGCTGTACTATTCATTATGTCTATGGCATTGCTGTCAGCCTGGTAGCCCCATGTCACAACTGGGTCCTGTTGCCATAAGCGAGATATAAACAGGGGTTTGCCTGTAATTGGAGGGCAGGCAAAAATCCATTCCAAGGTTATCTTTCTAGGTGTAGCTATGATGAGCTACAATTGCTAGTTTTTTCAGAAGCTTAGAAGATGGAATTAGGCAGCTTATGCATAAAATGTGCTCGTTGTTGCTTGGCGCTCAAGTGGTGTTTTGATTTTAATGGAATTCAGAGTATTTGCATTATGAGGTTAGAATTGTTTTAATGCTCCATAGGGTCTCAGAGGTAAACTGAAGTCTCTGCTCAGGAGCAGGTGAAAGTAACACCTTGAAATGTGTGTTCACATCTAACATGCTTTAAAAACTTTCACAAAGCAGTGTTATCACCCATCAGTCGTGGGTTGTAGGACCATGTATTTAAAAGTGTACAGAAAGTGATAACCAAACTGCTATTAAGAAGTTGGCTTTAGCGCTTCTATGCAGGCTCCTAGGAGGAAGAGCAGAGGACAGGACATTGGTTTCAACAGTGACTGTGAGCATTGGTGTTCAGAGCCACCATTGCAGGCAGATAAGATTTTATTAGGCAGTCACTAAAAAATAGTGTCCCTGTTGCTTTCAACTCTGTTGAGCTGCTTATTGCTCATTGCCAGAGAGACTTTCCACCATCCACTGACCTGTTGGGTTAAAGAATGAGAGAGTTGGGAGATAGAGGCTGGCAGAAGCTGATTGAATTGCCATGTTTACTGCAGCTTCTCAACAACTTCCTTGCTTTGCTAGCAAATTGAAAAGGTTAAAAATGCAGAGGTTTAAAATTATGTGCACCTGTGTTCTCAAGTCTCAGTGGGAAGTCACCTTCTTAATCTGTTAAGTGCACAGACCCAATAATTTCCACTACCTTAATACCCATCTCCCAATGTAATTTTCGGCGTGCCTTTCAAGAGCTGATAATTCTTGGGCTCATACTGCTGCTTTCAAGCCTTCCTTCTTTCAGATCTGCCTAGGAATGAGTGAAATGAGTCAACAGGAGAGGTTTTTTTAAGCTTTCTTCAAGATTTACACCAGCTCCCTGACAGAAAATGTTCGAATTCTTTTAGTTTGACAGAAATTAAGGATGTGCCAAATAGCGGAGTCTGCATATACGCAAGATATGGAGCAATAAAGCTTTTAAACCTTGCTAGCTATGAGGTCTCTATAAGGCCTCATCCTTCTGGTACACTGTGAGCATAGTTCTTTTTACATTTAGCAATGTTTAATCACAAAACACTTGCAGAAGCTCCGGCAGTCTCTGTGTGTGCAGTTTTGGGTGTACTGCCTTTTGGATCTCCCACCTTGCTGAAATTGTTACTCTGTGACCCAGGCAATGGATGGGGAAACAAAACTTAGCAGGTCCCAGCACAGGCTGTGGGAAATCTTACAGCAAATACTGTGTGACTTACCTTGGGTTTTGTTCTGTCAGAGCCCTAATGAGGGAGGATGCTAGAAGGGGTAGTGGTGATGGAAGAAAATACAGAGAAGCAAACTGTGGCTGAAGGATCCTTTATAGAGAGAACGGTGCATCTGAGACCTGTAAAATCAGGAGAGAGAATCATGTGAAGTGGAGCCTTTTTATGGAATTGCTGTATATGATTTGTGTAAATCAAAGACTTCAGGGTTTTCTTCCGTTTCTCTCTGGTTTTTTGATGCAAGCTGATGGGATTCACACAGCAGGGGAAGTCTTTGATCAGGAGGTGCCCCTTTTCTGTGCCGTCCAGCCTGTGCCTTGTTTTGACTCTGGAAGCTTAGGGATGGCAGTTAGAGAAAATGAAGATGTGATTACTGGTTCAGCTAGCTTTAATTAGATTTTTATTACGCTGAATAAGCATTTATTAAGGTTGCATTCACTTCGCAGTCAGAGGGGTGATTGCAGCAGGCAGCCCTGTTACTTTGACCCAGCTTTCCCAATTCCCAGCCCTAGTGAAGCCAGAGGTAGCAAGGGCTGTTAAGTGAAGCTGTCAATATGGGTGTTGGGTGAGTCTTACCAAGCCCCTGCTAAAGACAGCTTTGCTGAAGCTCCACTGCTGTAATACCTGACCAAGCTGGTCTGCAGCCAGCTCAAAAGGTCTGTGTGTGCCACAGTCACATTGCTCAGTACTGTGTAGACGTGGCCTGAGTGTCACTTGGCGTCACTGCCTGAGCTAGAACCACATGAAAGCAGGAGAAATCTGGAGATCTCATGTAATCTAGAGAAGGGCTTTAGACAAGGACTTGTAGTTTCAGACCAAGGGGGAATGGCTTAACCAGCCAGAGGGCAGATTGAGGTGAGCTCTTATGCACAAACTCTTCCCTGTGATAGTGCTGAGGCGCTGGCACAGGGTGCCCAGAGAAGCTGTGGCTGCCCCATCCCTGGCAGTGTTGAAGGCCAGGTTGGACACAGGGGCTTGGAGCACCCTGCTCTAGTGGAAGGTGTCCCTGCCCATGGCCGGGGTTGCAACTGGATGGGCTTTAAGTTCCTTTCCAACCCAAACCATTCCATGATTCCTTGATGCTTGTGAGGAGTTAACAGGCGTTTGTGGCTGGGTATCTTCCCCAGGATGTTCACAGCTCACATCCTGCACCAAGCCACTTCAGTTTCTGTTCCAGTGATGTTGCTTATACCAGTTTTGCACTTTTAAAACACTATTATTGATGAGAAACAGAAAAATATGTTCTAAATTAACATCTGTACACATAAAAGTATAATTTTTCATATGTTTAATTCAGCAGAGAATTATAAACGTAGTGAAGAAATACACCATAAAGTATTTATGGCATAAATTTAATCCTTAGAACTTTGAGCTGTTCTATCTCGATGCTACAACTTATTTTCTGGGTAGCTTTGTAGTTCAGTGTAATTTGGCTGTAACAGTTTCCCTTCTATAGAATGGTGATACAGTGTATTTTCTAGCTCATCAGTGGACCATGAGAATTAGTCAGTGTTTGTATGGGACTTTGATGATGGCAGCAATTCTATTAAATGTGCAAACCCCCTACACATTTTGATCTAACTGTACAATTTAGAACCCAAATGGTTGCATATTGTCAATTTTATTTTATTATAGCAGCATACTTTGAATTTTAGTTAGCAATGTACTCTGAATAATTAATTATTCAACTAATAATTATCTATTTCAAATAAAACAACTTGATTACTAAGCCTGATGAGGAAAATCCAGTCAGGAAAGAACCCTTTCAAAAACAACAACATTCTGCAGATATCCTTCAATATTTAAAGGGTGAACTATATATAGTATAATTCTTCTGAAAGGTGGGGGGAAGTCGAACGGATGCTAATTTCCTGTGTCATCAGATTTGTGTCAGCAGCATTCCTAAATCACCATCTACTACACAGGCCCCATCTACACCAGCAGTATTCATCTACAAGGCAGTATTCAACTGGGTGACTCCTGTTTGTCAGCAAGCCTTGTGGTCTTCTTTGAGGTCCTGTCTTTTGCTTCTCATCAATTATTTAATATTTGGTGTGTGTGTGCAGTGTTTGTTCTGCTCAGATATTCTGCAGTGAGCAGGGAGCCTTGCTCAGCAAAGGAAACCCTAAAGTTGTGGCATCAATGTCATTTTCCGAGTGGCACTAACTTAACCCACAACAGCCACCCTATGTCATAGTCCACAGACAGAAATTCCCTGGCTGCAAGGGGCCCTGGAGTGACTCCAAGGTGCTTGTCATGGTCAGTGGACAGTTTTGATGATGGCCTTGTCTGAAAACTTCTCTTCTGCTTTGTGGCTTTTGGAAATCCAGCTCAGCTGCCACCTGCAGAATGTAGAGGTCTGAACCTTATAGGAAATCTGGCATTCAAAAACCTTAATGCACAGATGTTGTGCTCTCTTCCAGCAAAATCCTGCTCTCTTCCCTGCTGCCAGCCAGCCAGGAATTCACGTATGTCTGTTTTGCTTTTTCCCTATCAGTGGCAGTTGTCACTAAGAAAAAGAGAAATTCAGTTAATCCAGAGAGAAAGCTGTTTCACACAGGCAGTTCCTTGGACTGCTCAAAGTGAGGCTGAACCTCCAAGAACCAAACTTGGGCTCCTGTGTACATTTTCCTGCTTTCTTTGAAGCTGACCCACAGATAACACTGGGGGCACTAACACTTTGTTCTTAAGCAATGAGGAAAAAACCTGCAGAGTGATGATTTACTGCTTTCTGCCTGCCTGATGCAGCAATCCACACTGGCTGAAGCTGCTCCGAAAGCACACGCTTCCATATGGTTGGGATTTTGTCAAAACATTTCAGTTCAGCAAACCCATAACTGCCTGTGAGGGTGAATGGTTTTGATCATCCTATTTTTCAAGATGTAAACCAGTTGAAGTATTGTCTGTTTTTAACATCATAACAAAAAGTTTCATTTCCCAGTTTAGAGCAACTCCTGCTTTAGAAATTGGCATTAATTTGCGCTTCAGTGAACAGCATCTGAACATGTTCAGAAGTCAAAATAAAATATCAAGGTTTAGACATCTAATCTCAATAATTTATGAGACAAGACTTAATCTTCCTGCCTAGCTCTCCAGAATGAAGCCAGAGCCCTACTACTACACAGAGGGAGCCATAGGGAGGCAGTGGCAGCATCTTCATTTTCTGCAGAGCACTCAGGGCTTGTTCATTTTGCTACTGGCTGTGATGTGAGTGTAAACTGCTGGATCAGGTTAGCAGACCTGTGGCTGCTTTGCTCTCTCAGCATTAGCATCCTAAAGAAGTGGTGCAGAAGCGCTGCAGCAGCGTTGCAGTATAAGAAGCTGCTTTAAGGACACAGGGATTTGACTGCAGAAAACTCTTCTGGTTCTGAGGTGTGTGTCTTCTGCCATCCTCAACACACTTAGAGCCATCCCTGTTTTGACTAGTGGGATTTAAGCTACGCAGTATTCGTCTATCTCTCTGATTAGCTCTTTATTAACAGAAAATCCAGCACTTCAGTATTTCAGTATTTTCACCTTTTCTTCCCCAGTAGTTTTGGACTTCCTTTTTTCTGTCAGCAAATATAAGAAAGCTTTTGCAGAGACTGTGCTGTCTCATGATGTGGTTTTGATGAGTGAACATTCTTGGTTTTACTGACTTACACAGGGCAAGACTGAAAAAAACCCTGCTTCTTTTTATGTGCCTGGAAAGGACATTACTATTAATGGTTTATAACAGGAAGACAGCAGTGTATTTAAGGTATCTTAAGACATTGTGTCACATTAAAGAGCCATGTGAAGATTCAAGTATGCCTAGAAGAAAAGGGAACAGCAAGTAGCTTATGTAGATAGCCGCACATTGCTTTTTAAGCTTTTGAACTGTTTTAGGTAGAAAAGACACCCCTATTTCAAAGGCCACCAGGCCTTCTGGTGCTCTAATTCTCTCTCAAAGACCTCAGGTAACAGAATTCACACTAGAGAAGGCAAGATTTTTCCTAGATTCATTTACTGGGCAGTGCATCCTCTAAGCTGATATTATTTGGTTGAAAAGCAATGCACAGGTAGTTGAATTTAGGACACCACTGTGGTGAGGGGGAAGAAGCAGTTCCTTTTACTCTACAGGTACATTGTTGGAAATAAAAGGAAGTACCACAATCCACAGTGTTTACTTTGGGTTTCCATATTAATGCAATAAAATAAATTGCTTATTGATCACCTTAAAAATGACTGATGAGTCAGTCCTGTATGTTAGGTTACTCATGAAAGATGTGCTTATATGTCTTCTTGAAGGTGAATCTTTATGGAGTAATTGGAAGCTGGCTAGCTAGCTGTAGCATTTCTTCCATAGGCTTATCTTCATAGTGCCATTTTACTCACTGATCAGCCAGTCTTTCCCTCATGTCAATTTGCATGCTGACCTACAGTCAAAGGTGAAGGGACACATCCCTGCGTGTGAATGAGAATGAGGAGGAACCTGCTCTCCAGCACTCACTATTTCAGTGACAAGAAGCTGTTTGTCTTTAAGCACTGCTTTAACTGCAAATAAAGGTATATTGCATATCTGGCAAAACATCAGCAGGGTGACCTTCCAATGCTCGGTTTATGTGCTGTGAAAAATAAAAAGCCGAGTACATCTCCCGGAGAGCTTTGCCAAAAGGGGTTGATCCCACTTGATTCTACACAGTTAACACCACTCTGCAGTCACAGAAGGTGCAAAGGTCACTTCAGTGGGGGGATCTGATTGCTTTCAGCATGGTGGATTCCTCAGGTGACAGGCAATGTTCTCCTGCCCTGTTGCAGGGAGCTTGTTGAGGATGTGACTGAAGGTCATCCAGCGTGGCCTCACCTACTCTAGTCTGGCCCTATGGGTCTGCTCTCAAGTGGATCAAGGTCAACAGGCATTAATGAACTGAGAAGAGAAAGAGGGTATGTTCCTTGTCCCACAACTCTGCCTTGCTAAGCACTCAGCCAAAGACCATACACAATTTAGAATAGTGAGTAGCTCTACGTAGGTATTGCACATAGCTTTTTATAAGCCTTTGAACTCTTTCCCACCAGGCACAGGTGTCGTATCCACAGCTCCTAATCCCCAGTGAAAAGGCCTCGAGCTCTGCATCATTTCTTTGAATCACCTTGGAGCAATGCTGCTGCCACTCCTGAGCCCCTCTGGCAGCCTCTCTAACACTTGTTTGTTGAAGGGTGCTTCATTCCTCCCTCTATACCCATCCTGCAGTGTTTTAGGCATATCCAGATGTGTTTCTGCCCCTTCTTGGAGGCAAAACTCCCGTACTTGTGTGCAGACATGCTACAGGAAGATTTAATGAGGTAGTCAATGAAAACATCTAAGTCCATTATAGATGTTGAGAGAGATAGAGAGAATGTCTTACCCAGCTGGAAGACAGAATTTGTAAGTTACTTGCAGATCTTATTATTGCAGTCCTGTCCTAGACAATAATAATGAAGTATTGATGCAAGTTTTGCCAGAGCAAAGACTGCTGGGTTTCATACAGAGGAAAGATCATATCTTCATTTAGTTTTATTAGACTCTTGATACTCTGCCCATGTGTTTTTAATTCACCACAGTAAAACTCTAATTAAAGAACAGACTTTGCCTCCCATTAATATGACACTAAAAAAACATTTTAAAGAATGCAGCATCTTCTCTAAAAAGATTCTAGCAAGACAATGCCTGTGTTGCATGGAATGTTGTCACTCCCTTATGAAGGATTTCATGATTTTAAACTCCTTGTAAGATCGGGTGTCAGTGGAGTTAAAGGCTCATTAAGCTGAAGAGTAATTTCTACAAAAAGAAGTAGGAAATATTCTCAGGGTTTTTTGTGTTCTAATTTTCACTTCTTTTGAAGCCTCTGTCAAAATAGCTCATGATGGAAGTTCTGCAAATGCAACACTTTGATATGTGTCAGGAGTAGAAGTTGTTCCTCCCATTTTGTTGCTTCCAAAATATATTGAGTTCATTACAGGATTTGACGAGGCTGACATCCGAATACCCAATTTTTCTTTGATTTACAGTGATTTTGTTTTCACTCATCCAATATAGAAACATCGGCTATAGGTAACTGTTGTAAGCATCCTACAGAATACTGTAGGAATGTTCTTTAAACAAGGATTTCTTTGGAAAGAAAATGTTTCCTCAGAGGATACTAAATAAACTGAAGTGCTGTGATTGAATTTAGGTACCACATGTTGGAAAGTCAATGACTAATGAGATCATCATTTGAGATTAAATCAAGGCCTAAATCAGACACATGTTTCTTATCTGATTCAGACAATGAACTTCAGAGAGAATCAGTACAATCTTTCTTGAAGGATGAAAAGCTGTTCTTCCATCTCTAAGAAGAAAGAAACACAAAACAAACACAAAATTAGATTAATTTCCTCCTGTGAGCAATAATCTACCCATTTACAGAAAAATTGGCTGATATTCCCTTCCCTTCTTTTCCTTTCTATCTGGTCAAGACTGATCCATAAACTTGGAAAACAAGATTGACTGCAGGTTCTGCCAGCCTCAGGTTAACCTCAGGTTTTTTGCCACTTGGATGGGTCGTTTTACAGCTGCATATTTGCATGTGCAGAAGGTGTTCTCTGGGCAGTCTTAGAGACAGACATTGAGACTGGCATTTTCTTGGTTATAGGTGTGTACGTTGTGACTGGAAGTCTGGCATTGGAGATAAAAACGATGGTTCATAAATGGTTGCACAGCACCCCATATTTAGGAACCTCAAGGCTGCAAAGCTACAAGCTCAGAAGATAGGAAATGCCAGGGCATGTAAATGGTAACCTGTGCTCACATAATTAAAGAGTAGCATAATTCATAGGCTCGAGTGCTGAATTACTGCTGCTCTTCCAGCTTTTAATCTGACATTTTCTTCTTTTTGTGACACCAGCTTCATAAGTCAGATGCCGTATTTAAATGGGTTGGTCCCTGCTTGGTTTGGTGTTCCTTAGAAAGAAAATAAAGTATATGAAAAATCCCTTCAAGGATGTCATCAAGCTGATATACATTCATCAGCATGGACTAGAACAAACCTCTGACATGAGGGCGATAGACTAAGAGCAGAAGGTTGTCACCATCTCTGTGGACCACTTGCTACATGGAGATTAAACAGCCAGTGGCCCATGGCATCTACTAGGAGCAATTGCAAGAGAAGTCCTGCTAGGCCTCTGAAGCCTTTAATTGCCGATTGCTTTCAATACAGATGAAACCTTTGAGGAATGGAGGTAATGAATTATCCAGAGATGGCACTGAGTGTCTTCAAATTGCATTCTTTATGGTTCAATCAAGTATGGGTGGGTTTTCCCAGAGGACACTTGAGCACACCCCTGGGTGCGGGACAGTGCTCAGCTGGATTTCAAGCTATTGCTCTGTACATGGAAGGTGTCCCAGCTTGTCAGTGAAAAGGATATAAAAATGTTCTTTAACAAGCAAAAACTACTGCTTCAGGTTACTCATAAGCTACAATTCCCTTACTTCTATTCCTCAAACCAACAGGCTGAGTGAGACAGAAGCTAAAACTGGAGACAGTAAATTCTACATAACAGAGAACCTGTCAGGGACTGGACAGAGCTTCTTACAGAGGAAAATGAGCAATCATAGAATCATAGAACAGTTTCGGTTGCAAGGGACCTTTAAAGGTCACTAGTCCAACCCCCTGCAATGAGCAGGGACATCTTCATCCAGACCAGGCTGCTCAGAGGCCTGTCCAGCCTGACCTTGGATGTTTCCAGTGCTGCCAACTAAATGCCTGTGACACAGTTCTGATAATCTAAATTATATTTGGAGCAGGGCTATTTATTCAAATCCATTGTTAACTTGGTTGCCCCAAGAAAGTATTTATTTACAGAAATCCAACTCATTCATTGCCTTGACAATCATAGGACCTCTCTTGTTTGTAAGAGCTGAGCAAGACATGCTGTCTCATGGTAGATTGTCAGTGTCTTGATAGGGTTAGGAAGAAGAAAATTAGCTCATTCTGAAAAGACCGAATTAGAAGGTTGGTCTCTAAACATTTATAAGAACATCTTTGAAGGGTATTTCTGACAATGTGGGTAATTTTGAGGACGGCATTGTCCATAAGTATGGGTCAGAAATTCCAAGGCTAAACAGTCTTGTAAGATAAATGGGATTTTTTGGGGTTAGAACTGAGCAGATCAGCGAGTGATTTTTCAGTGTCCTGGCTCATGCTTTTACAAGTGTATTGGTATTACCTGCAGTGCCAGGACATGAGGGACACAGCACTGCTCAGTGCCAACCACCAAGTGATGTGAACTGTTGTCATAAGGGGATTCCCTCTCAGGGACCTTGTTTCACCCCCATTGCAGGCTTGGCTCCTGTTTCCAAAGGTGTTGAGCTGTGCCAGAATGAGTCATGTTTGTACAGTGAGCAGACATCAGCTTCCTACAGGGATTATAATTCTCCGATTGGACTAAGTGCAGGGAATGAAAAGCTAATTGATTGTTTCATAGTTTTTATTCACTGCATCCAAGTGTATGTTTTAGCTTTTGCTGTTTCTTTGCCTGCTTTGCATGAGCTGGGCCAACCATTTAAAAGCCAGTTGGATTCCAAAACTGAATTAGATCAAAACTAACCCCACACAGAGTCTGGGCTGAATTTCACTTCAATTGATATTCATACAATTATTCTACAGAACAATTATATTAAGGGGGGCAAATAGTCTTAATTTCAAAATACATTCAAAATAATCCCACTTACGCTATGCCCTCCCAGATTTAGTAACTTCACTCTTTTATCTCTTTGCATTTTTGAAGGCTGGTCTCTCATTTAAACATTTCAAACTGAATCTGGAAACATTCCAGAGTATTGGTGATTGACAAATTATGAACAGATTTGCCAAAAGTTCCTTTAAATCATGGATTCATTGAAGATCCCCATCAGCCAAAGATGGTCCAAAGTCCTTAGGCTGAGAAAATCAACTGCTCAGTGTTTTTCAGCTGTGCCTTCTGTATATGAATGTGCTGCTGACTTTGCACACCCAGAGCACAGGACTGGTCACTAGCATTAAAGAGGGACACCAGTGAGAAGAAAATAGTCATAGACCCTAAGACAACAGAGTCTGGTGCTGCTGTCACGGAAGATGCTGTCTTTACGTTTAGTGTATCTACACGGGTGGAAAAGCCCTGGAAGAGCACTTTTGACTCTCTCTTGTTGGGATAAGTTGCTTGATAAATGTCATCTCTTCTTCAGGAGAGCTTTTGTTTACCTGCTAAATGTTCAGGCGTGTGTGTTTGCCCTGTTGCTGGCTTCCTCGTGCTGCTGCACTCAGTACTGGGCAGCTCTGTTGACCTAGAATGCAGCTCACTGATCATTCCTAGAGGGAAAAACAGCCCTTTGGGAGTGAAGCAGCACTTGCAGTGTGTCTTCCTTGGGCGTTCCACGGGACAGAACTGGTAACGGGATGTCATGCATTAACATAGTGGTGGATATGCAGAGCTGGCTGCAATTAGCCCTCACTGAGGCTTCCAAATAGGGGTAAGGATGCAGAGAGGAAGGAAAACACTTTATCCTGTTTCTGTTTTGAGCAAGCTTTCCATGAGATATGAATCTTTCACCCATCATACTACCATATGCAGACAACTGCAGTTCTGCTGAGGCACCCAGCATCGTCCTTTACAGTTACGTTCATTTTTATTGGTGGCAGTTGATCTCAGTCATATTTTTGAAGGAGAAAAAGTGAGGAAGTTAGCATGTTTGCATTGAATGTTCACACGTGACCTGAAGTGTGGCAGCTCCCTTTAATGGAGCATCTCCCAGGGGAGCGCTGACTGTTTCGGACTCACCTTTCATGATATTGACACCCATGCAGTCTGAAGGGAGCATTTGTATCTCTCTGACATCACCACTCTCAGGTTGCCTTTCTTATTGATGGTACAGTTAAAGTCTCTGTATCATTTTGACATTTTTAATGACATATGCATTTTCAGGGTAGCACTTGTGTAAGCTTTAATCAGCTTTCTGTTCGCATGTTGTTGCTGTTATTATTTATCTCCATTATAGTAACACACTGGGACTATGAAAAAGAGCAGGACCAGACTGTTCTAGGCCTGGGTTCTATTTCAGAATGGCTCTCTGCAGCCACAGAATTGGTTCCAATGATCTTGAAGTGCAGCAGTGGCTCTGATGCTGCTTTGCCCTGTGTCTCAGAAACAGGAATCACTGTAACACATCAGCTAGGATTTAGCACTCTGATGTGTATAGAAGAAGTATGTCTTGGTTGCTGAAGTCTTTGTGTTCTTCTGTTTGTTAGTGTTCTGACAGGAACTACTAGACCCTCATCCCACAGCTGGTTACACACTGGAGTAGTCTCCCACACGAGTGGTCATGTTGGGCTCAATGGAATTTCTTGTTTGAGAAGTACTTGGGTTTAGCTTATCATCAACTCTGTATCTGCCTACCTCTGTAAAGGTACAGAGGCCACCACAGTGCAGATATATGAGTTAACTCAATATAGATACCTCAGAATGTCCCAATGGTAAAGAATTTACTTGTAGCTCCCCAGATTGTCGTTGCAACATAGGACTTAAAGGAAAGTAGGAAAAGAAAGCCGACAGGAATTGGTAAACTTTGAGCAACAAAGATCTTATTTTCATGTGAGATTGCTGCAGTGCAAAATCAGGTGAGGATGATAGTTCAGTATCACAGATTTTACACTAACATGTTGCTAATGAATTATACTTGATTCCCCTTGCAATTTAACGACAGCGGATGAATTAATAGTGCATGAAATGAATAGGGTTTGAACTGATAGCTGCAATCAGAAAACCTTTACCATCTGAGGGAAAGACTTAAGTCTAGAAGAGACCAACTTGTCATTGTGTATGTAGCATCCTGTCCCTAGAGGCACAGCAGGATGTTCACCTTGGTTACACACGCACCATGTTCACCTTGGTTAGACACACATTCTATGATTCTAGTTTCAATCCATTTAGAGAAATGCATTCAAAACCTGCTACTAGCTTTAGGAACATAGAAAGAAGCCTAACAAATGCAAAGGCTGCATTGGCATTGCGAATGAGACCTGGTACACGCCCCATCTTTTTGTGATTCTGTTTTTTCAGTTTCTTCCATGAGCATTCAGATGTACTTCAGTCCTCATTTTTATGTCTTCTCTTTAGTAAATCCCCATGAAATTCACATTCTGAGTAGCTAACTGGTATGTGAAGCTGTTTTATTTCACAGATAGTTAAAACATTTTGGCTAGCTACTTTGGTCTAAACATACTGAATGTGCAAAGTATGTCTGCTGATGTCTTGTACTTAGAAGCCTTTGGAAGGCTCTGTCTAACTGCCAGCTGGTTTTCTGGTCACAGCAGGCTTCTTTTATTATCCAGATTCAGGTTTTTATGATCTTAAAACCAATTAGAGGAATTTCTACTCTTTCCTTCAGCATTTTGCTCTTCTGTTTGGCTAGATTGTGAAGTTTGGTACAGGGAGAAAACAAGCATGTGACCAAATATATATATAGTTATAGTAAATAAGTGTTCAAATGAGACTGACTTACATAAAAGGAGCTGTGTTTAGGGCAGACACTGTAAATGTGAATAAGATGCTTGAGCTGATGATGAGAAATGGTTTTCCCTTCCTATAAAAGGTTTTCTTGCTCCTTCACTTTCTTGCAAAGTGAAGACCACAAACACAGCAGACAAATCTGATAAGTGGAGCACTCACCTGAGGCATAGAAGACCAAGGATGTAATTCACATGTTCTAATGAGTGTTATTTATTCCTATTAACCAAATTAATTGCATTTGGAATTATATTAGCCCGCAGTCTGGCAATCAGGTCTCTATGCGAGGTGTGATGAAGTAGGAACCAAGTCCCTGAAGCAGGCAGGGTTAAGTTTGATTCCCGCATTCCCCTTCCCCATGCAAAGGGCTGTGGTTCGGATTTGTACCCTTTGTGGAGGTGCAGAACTACATCCCTTGGTGTTCGAGTTCTGCAGAAAACAAATCAGTGTTTCTGGAACAGAAATTGCTGGGAAACTCTATCAGCTCGAGCAGATTCGCTCCCTGCCCCAGAAGGCTTGCAGAGCCTTAGCAAGTGTCTATATGAAATAAAGATGGATCATCTCTTTCCACAGAGTCTCAGTAATAATTTAAGACTTATAAAGAGCGAGATTTTGTTTGTTGGGCTCCCAGAGGTGTTGGTGCAGAACTATCATCACTGTTCGCAGCTGTGGGAAAGATGAGACAGAGCAATAAAACATCTCGTGTGAGGCAGGAGCAGGATTAGGCGCAGGGGTACGTTGTGCGTTGTGCTTTCTGCACTACATGAAGCCATCCCTCTGCATCCTGTAAGACCCTGCAGATCCTTTGGAGACCCTGGAATTGTCTTCTTACAGGTTCATTTTAGCCTTTAACACTTGCTCAAGAAACAAAAGTTTGTAAGCTGGCAATCAGCAGGGCAAATTGAGTGAAGTCCCTCTTCTTTTGCTGTTGAATATCCTCACAGTGACCAAGGAGTAACCTGCTTCTCAAGAAGGACAAAAGTATTGCCAAAATTAACTGATACACTCACCCAGTGTGGGTTTATAGCCATGTACTGTAGGAGAGAGCGATGAAATTTCTAGGACAAGAGCATCAGCATTAAGTCGGTTTACATTTACCTTGCTAAGTTTGGAAGCAGAGATCCAGGCCGTAGAAGCAGCCAGTGTCACCTGGGGATTAGTGTGCTTGTTGGCAAATAGAGTTTATGAAAACACTCGTGCCCTGCATGGCTGTGGGTTTTATGCTAGCAGAAGAATTGTTGGTATAATCAAAACCAGCTGTACCTGGAAAATGATCGTAATTGGGTCTTCAGCAGGAATTTTGCAGCAGCTCTGTTCTGATTAGAATGATGCTTTTCTTCACCCTTGATATAGCTGTATTGAAAGTCTACTGAGTGGTGGGTAGGTGACCCCTTCGGCAAATCACAGAATCCTAGAACAGTTTGTGTTGAAAGCTCCTAACAGCTCATCCAGTTCCAACCCCCTGCCATGGGCAGGGACACCTTCCACTAGGGCAGCTTGCTCCAAGCCCCTGTGTCCAACCTGGCCTTCAACACTGCCAGGGATGGAGCAGCCACAACTTCTCTGGGCACTCTGTGCCAGCGCCTCAGCAACCTCACAGGGAAGAACTCCTGCATAAAACCTCATCTCTATCTCCCTTCTGTCAGTTTAAAGTCGTGTGAGTTTACTGAGAAAAGCTTAACCTCTGGGTGCTTGCTTTGAGCTGTTTGCTCAGTATGTGTACATCTTAAGTGGTTTTTTTTGCAGGTGCCAGTTGCTGTTTTTCTAGCAAGCCAGGACTAAACTGCTTCTATAATGCTGACTTCCCTCTCTTATCCTGCCTGTGGTCCACACCCAAGGAGGAGGGATCAGACAGGATTGTCATGTGGAGGCTTCTCACTGTGCTTTGATGGAAACCATAGAGAACCTCTACCCCATGTCATTGGCTATAGGGTTTGAGGTCCTTCTGCATCGCTAGTACATACTGGTTTATGTACATACTACTGCTGTATGTACTAGTGCAATGCTAGTATAGCACTAACTATATCAGCACAGAAATTACCTTGACATGTACACTCCACACCTTCACCCTAAGCTCTGCCAGGCTCAGGAAATCCCATCTCCAGTGTTATTTTCTTGCCTACTATCTCTTTGCTCCAAGAAAAAAGCCCAAACCCCCAAAAAATGCCAACAAAGAAATCCTTCTTTTGATTATTGTATTTATTATCTGATGGGAACAGTGCAAAGAAACAGCATTTGATGACATTATTAAATCTACAAGATTTGGATTTGCATGGCCATACTGCCTGCTGTTAATTATGCTGCAGTCAGGATGTGATCCTCTGCATCTGATTCCACTTAAATTCATTCCTTCCAGCTATCTAAGAGCACTAAAAAACAGGATATTAAAAGATTTAGTTCCTGATCCAATAAGGGTGTTAAATAAAGTCCTCAAATTTAGATGTAATACAAGTGCAGTGGGATAACTGGAAAAAGCTCCTGGCATGAGCAGAGCCTCTGCCTGTTTCCTAGGCTGAGCACAGGGGGCTGGGATGAGGTGCTTGCGATGCACTTTCCTAATCACCCTGGTAAATGACTGTGTGTTTTCCAGGTTGCGACAGTGACCACTGGGGACCTCACTGCAGCAACCGCTGTCAGTGTCAGAATGAGGCCCTGTGCAACCCCATCACGGGGGCCTGTGTGTGTGCGGATGGGTACCGAGGCTGGCGCTGCGAGGAGCTCTGTGACCCCGGCACCTATGGCAAGGGCTGCCAGCTGGAGTGCCAGTGCCATAATGGAGCCACCTGCGACCACAGGACTGGAGAATGTCACTGTGCTCCTGGATACACCGGGGTATTGTAAGTTCAGTGATGGGTGGATTTTACTCTGCATCATTAAACCCTGCTTTAACCACTTAATGCAATGGCAAAATTCACACAGTCTGTGTGTTGTACACTTCCTTTCCTAGAAATCAGGTAACAGAATTTGAGACTAAATCAGTCTCTTTTTTTGCTGCTTATTATACCCATCTGCATAATAAAATAAAATGTAGTGCTAAAGTGAATTTAAAAATCCATTATATCTTCCAGCTTGTACAACAGTTGTACCTGCTCGTAATTTCAGTATGTGAATGCAATCTAAATTACAGTTATGTTTTTATAAGCAATTGGACATTCTAGTCATTAGCAGTCCAGTGCAGTATCAAATGGGACTTACCATTCCCAGTATATTTGCCTTTCAATCTAACTGAGGAGGTGTTGCTGCTAACTATATCAGCTTACTATCTAGGGGGTAAATTTTAAGTATAGTGAGCAGGGATTTAGCAGTGTGACTCTTATTAACTTTAACGAGAATCATATAGCTGAGTCCCCATCCACCACACTGAAGGTTTACCGGTAGGACTCACAAAGTCTGCATATCAATTTTAGGACAGCAAGCAATAGTTCCTTGTTTCACATTGCCCACAGGGTAACATCAGTTCTCATTAGAGAGCTTTCAGTAGTTTCAGAAGTAATTATGTTTTTCAAAAGTATTTAAGGGGAGAAGAGAATTCAGTTTAGAACTTGGTTGGAGATCTGTTACAGGTAACTTCATACTTTTGCAGTCTGATATTACTTGTTGACCTGCATAAAGGGGAAGGTAAAAAATAAAGACAGTATTAACCCTCGTAAATAAGTGATAGACCTCTTGAATATTTTATTTACCACCTGATTTCCTCATAGACTTGTGACCTCAGTCCTGGAAAGTCTCTGCTACTAGAGTGGTCCCATTGACATTAGTATGCCAGTTCACAGCAGTAAGTACTTGCAGATCCAACCCCTGGCATGTATGAACATCTTCATCAGAGGGTAGTCGGTTAGAGGAAGAACCTGCTGCACTTCCAGAATCTGGGCTTATAGGAAGAAGCAATACTGAAAAGCACCAATGTGCAAATGTAGGAGACACTGGTTTTTGTAGGGATTAACCTTACGTTGGCCTCCCATGAATACTGAGAGAGACCCAATGAGCTTAAATAGCCTTTAAATGATGCTGAGTTCTTGCCAGTACATTTTACACTGCAGATGTTAACATTTAGTAGTGACTAAATGTATTTAGTAGTGACTTAAATGTATTTAGTAGTGACTAAATGATTAACATTTAGTCGCCAGTAAATGTTAACACAGTAGTAACTATGTAATGCTTATGTGCATAATTACACACTTGTGTCAGCTTTACAGTGTCCTGAATCCACAGCATATAACTAAATCCAGCTGAAATAAAAGAAATCTTGGATAATTTGCAATGCCAGCTGAGGCTTGCTGAGGTTTCATAATGTACATAAGGACTCCCATGATGACCTGTGTTGTGGATATTCCTCATTTGCTGTGTTCTGTGAGTTCTCTTCAATGATCTCTTTCTTCTTTGTCCCTTCTCCCTCCACAAAGCTGTGAAGAACGCTGTCCCCCAGGCAGCCACGGAGCTCAGTGTGAGTTGCGCTGCCCATGCCAGAATGGAGGAGTCTGCCACCACATCACTGGAGAGTGCTCCTGTCCTCCTGGATGGACGGTATGTACTTTGATCATACTCATTTAGAGGTAGGAATAGGAAGTTAGTTGTTCACTGTCTCAGGAGAAGCCTTCCCTATGTGCTTGTGATGTGTATTTCTTACAAGGTTGTACTAATTCTGAAGCTGAGACCACCTTTGTTAACATGTGCACAGCATTTACATAGATAGGCCTTCTCTCTAAGACTGGCAGCTACTCTCACAGTGTTAAGCAAACAGTAAACCAAGCAGTGAGCAAGCTGGTCTAGTGGGAATTGTCCTTGCCCCTGGCATGTGGTTGGAACTAGATGAGCCAAGCCAAACCATTCTGTGATTCTGTGATGATTCTACTCATTACATTTCTATGTGGGAGAATGTATGTCTGAATTACAGTTCCTTGAATATTCCCTACAACCTTCAACACTGTTGAAGGCACCATCCTCTTTCCCCTTCAGGAAAGAGGGTAAAGCAAAGGGGAATTCAGTGGCTCAGGCAGCTGTTAAAGCAGTGCTATACACAGCACCAGCAACTGCTGCGCTGTCTTGTCCTTACTCAGGCATAATTCCCATTGATTGCAATAGATTTGCTTGAATCAGGCGTTATACTGGAGAGAGCAAAATGCCCTAACCTTTAATCCTTCCTGTCAAGAAAGCAAGGCCCAACATTTTAAAAGCCCTCAACTTTATCAATAATGTAATAATTAACTCTCTTGGGGGTTGCCAAGTCTCCCAGGCCCACACACACCATTTAGCTGTACTAAATTTCCTGGCATTTTTCCTGTATCTGACAATTGATCTCTTGGCAATCTGGCTGGATTTTAATGCATACAAGTGCTGTGACTTTGTATTTTAATATGTGGAGGACCCTGAAGATCATCATGCAGCCGTGGCTTCTGATTGTGGCCTTGCATCTGTAGAAATATTTAAGAGCAGAGAGAGAGGTTTATGTTCTTTTAGTAGATTAGTAGAACAAATGCTGCCTCCATTTGATCACAAAGCTGCTTTCAGCTTGAAAGTACCCACCATGAGATTCTGGTGGCTGTCAGGCAGCAGCATGCGAGAAGAAGATTACTGCCTGTAATTTCTGATGAAAGCTGTGTGTGGAAAATCTCTTTCTAACTGGAGTGTTGGAGTCTCTAACTTGGCCAGTCATGGCACAGATGGTGGTGATGTTACTCCATTTCAAGTGACAAAGTAGGCATAACTTCTAAGTAAGAGTGTGGCACCTTCTCCTCCACTGGCATTCAGCAGAGGCAAAGAACAGATTCTGTCCTAAAGAGTACTGGTGCTAAAGCACAAAGGAAGCAATTCAGATACTTCTGAGGGCTGGTCAGTCCATTCTGGCACTACTCCTACAAGTGATCAATAAAGTGATTAACATAGAACTATCACCACCTGGAGGTGAGGCACTGGCACAGGGTGCCCAGAGAAGCTGTGGCTGCCCCATCCCTGTCAGTGTTTAGGGCCAGGTTGGACACGGGCTTGGAGCAACCTGCTCTGGTGGAAGGTGTCCCTGTCCATGGCAGGCGAGTGGAACTGGATGAGCTTTAAGGTCCCTTCCAACCCAAACCAGCCTGGGATTCTGGGATCCTGATGCCAGTGTTTCTCAGGATCTGAGTTGTTTTGTTGTACTCTTCCTTATCTGTATTTTACCAGGAGTTTTCTCTATTTTTGCAAAGTTAGAAGTCAGTAAAGAGGTGAGAAGTCAGAATAAAGCAGGAACTTTTTAGAGGTCCTTTAGGATGCAGCATAGACCCTAAAGAAGAACCGCGGCACTGGGGCTGCACAGCACCTATGGTCGTGTATTCTGGCACATTTCTGCCCTCTTCCTTACAGCTTGGAGTTTCTTCTCTACATTTTTAGGGGCCCGGAGAGACATTCCTATAAAGTGTGTTGTTGGCTGCTCTGTCCCCAGAGAAACCTCAGAGTTAACAATTGATGTTTGAAACAAGCATAACTTAAAATTGAAGAGAGAGATCAAGTATTCTGGGGAAAGAAACTGAAATTATAAGTAAAAGCACTAAGCTTGTAAATGTTGAGATTTTAACTGTAAAGGGTCCCTCCAGGGTTTTAATGAAAAGCTGGTAATTCAGTACACACAGAGAAAGAAAAGACTTTTTTCATGCTGTATTTTTAACTCTTGGTGGTGGGAATGGTTTGGGAAGTGAGACATGAGTGGGCTGTAAATGTGCAAGTGAGATGGGTTTGCTAGACAGAATTCATTTTATTTCACACCATGGATAGTCTTGCTTTGACATCAGGAATTTTACTTGCTGATTTTGAGGCTTGAGACTGCACGGATGTATTGAATATACCATCATGTTGGAAGGACAGAATTCTCCCTGGATTTATACTTGGATTTTATTGCTGCTGGGTGAGCTGCAACTTTTATCCTTTCCTAGGGTAGGCTTATTAATGGCAGTTCAGCTCCCTCAGGGGCTTGGTTGCCTGTGGGACTTGCAAGGGGAAACAGTAAGTTGAATAGGAGGAGGTTCTGGGTTCTCAGGTTCTTCCTTGGATCTGCCATCTTCAAAGGCTGGTTCTTTTATGACTTGTAATACTTCTTTCCTCCTGCTTCCTCCCAGCCAGTGCAGCCTCTCCCAGAAGCACAACAAGTTACAGGAGCTGTGTCCTGTGAGATTTTACTGTCCCAAGGGTTTTCCACCAAGAGGATTTTGGCTCACAGCAGATGTGGCTGAACGAGTCAACAAAGTGTGGCTTCCAGCACACTACAGCGTTGGGCTTTTTCCACTCCTGTGTCTTTGTGGCTGTGGGAGTTGGCGGGTGGTTGCTTTAGGGCCTCATTAACAATTTACAGGTTTAATTCTATACATCTTTCTCATTTGCAGTATTAAATTCTCCAAGCACTCTCAGGAACTACGGAGGAAAGTTAAATTTAGCATTTACGATGCTTCCAGAAGTACTTTTGAAGGAGTCTCTCCCTGCTCAGGAGAGCTACAATCTTTCCTTACATGACAGAACATTTGTCACTGCCAACACACCCCATTTGGGTCCCAGATCCCATCCTCAAGGCTCTGCATCATGGTGCCATGTTAATACAACATATTCTGCTAATCACTTCTTCCTCGTTGCCTCTGGGCTTTATGAAGCAACTGTAATTTGTATTTTTTGTCTATTTTTCCTTTTATTGTGGATTTGAAACATGGGGGTGAGAGAAAATGGAGAGAAAAAAAATCTTTCCTATGCTACAAAATGGTAATAATATAGGAAATAATGTCAAAAGCAGAAGCTGATGAGATCAGGGCTTTAAAGGTGCTGATGGGATGAACTTTACTGATGAGATGTATAAGCAGCAGGAAACGTTGGTCTGACATTTGATCCTCCAGAGAGGGATGGTTTGGATTCCCTTAGTGTACATATTAATGCAAAAAGTATGCCTAAAGATTCTCACAGCTCGGGGAGATGCATCACAGAGTATTGCTTTCTCATCATTTGTTGATAGAAATCCTGTTCCTTTTGAGACATACAGACAGAAGGTATTTATTATCAGGATAAATGGACACTTCCATTTCCAGATCTCTAGTGCTGTGTATCACTCCAGTCTGGAGACACTAGGCTTTTAACACTGTAATCTGAAAGTTCTTGATCTGAGGCCAACCTGTCCATTTAACAGCCAAGAAGCCACCTATCACTGGCTGGGAAAGGCTTGAAGTATCTGTTTTGTGATTACATTGAAGAGCAGCCTCTCTACTTTAGGCTTGTTGATATTGCTAAACTTCCCAAACTGTTTTAGCAAGAACCTCAAGGAGTGAAAGCAGCACTTATGTTCCTGGCTTATATTCTGTATAGGTTGTGTCTAATACATGTCTTGTTCACAATGCAGAGCCCCTGGGACTTGGTTGGGGAAGTAAGACTTCTGAGAGATTAAACCAAAGCAGTAACAGGGACAGAACCCCATTGTTCCTCTCAGACACTGTGCACTGTGCATGGCACTGGCAACAGCACCACGTACTGCAGTTGCCAAACATTTCCCATAACAGGACCCCATCTTCAGATCCCAGCACTGCCAGGCTTGTTTTGGCTGAAGTTCCTCAGCTGGATGCCAGCCTCAGATTTTGTGTTTGTTCACATGAAAAACCATTCATACAACTTCTAACAAAGTCTAGGGAAATCCCTGTAAGGCCTTGATACTTGGTAGGGACATTATGGGATACCTGGGGGGAAACCACCAGAGTTTGGCAGATAAGTGCTCCAAAGACACAGCCTTTGGTAAGCATTCTCTACCTTAGGGCTGAACAGCTGGAATAAGTCTTGCCCAGCAACTGCTTTTCCTTATGAGCAGTGCCAGGGAGCACAACCAAAAGTGACAGTTTGTCTTTTCTTGACTTTCAGGGATGGTTAAGCAGGGAGGGGAAGGAGGAAACAGCTTTAGAGATGGGGATTTGGTGGAAGGAGTTGGCCAGCAAAAAGTGGAGTTGAAGCAGGTCAAGGACTGAGATGTGGCTCCAAAGCTGGGGATTAGGGGATGGGAGGATGTTGGATGATGCATGCAAGGCAGTGTTTGGGGATTAGGCAGATATTCCGCTACAAAATCATTTTTTCTGGCCAAGGCTGCTGCTCTGCTGATGTGGATGGTCAAATTGCTTTTATGTCATCACTGGTGGCTTTCTGCAGCTATCCCAGTCTCTTGTTCCTGTGCTGTCCTCTCCATGTCTTAGACAAAGCCCTGGCACGTACCATTCTGTGCTGCTTGAAGAGGTGAGGCTGGATAAGGGTAAAGGGATGAAGTAGGCAGGATCTGAAAAGCAGCAGAGGACTTCTCCAGCAGTTGTATCTGGTCTTCTTCATTTTTGGCTGAAGTGGGGCTGTCTGAACAGGGGAGATCATTGTAGGCTATCACAACCAGCAGAACTTCATTCTCCTGGTGCAGCTATTCCAACAATCCCTCTCTTCCTAAGAATTCACTTAGGTTTTGAGATTGTCTTTAGCCCATCTTAAACAGAAAGAATATTGCTACTACACTTAGGTCTAATTTTAGCAAGAAAGGCAATAAAAAATCCAAGCTGCATATAGACATTTACTGCATTATGAATGTTGACTGAACTATCGCTCTTTCTCTAACGTTACCAGGGGCTGGTGTGTGCACAGCCATGTCCTCCCGGAACATTTGGGATTAACTGCAGCCAGGACTGCCCGTGCCACAATGGAGGACACTGTGATCCCGTGACAGGAAAATGCATCTGCACAGCAGGCTATATAGGAGACAGGTAAAAATTAACCCCAAAAGCCTTCAGTTTTAACCACGGATTGGCATTATTTATACCCCTTCTAGAACAAGCTTACTCTCTGAAAAATGGTGTTATGTTTCCATTGTTCCAGTTAGGTTCATCCTTCTGAAGCAGTTCAAGTGGTATAAATGTGGTAATGTTGCTACGTTTTATTGGCACTGCTCTTCACTTACAGTTTTTTTTTTAATATAACTTAAAACTTAATGGATTACATTTAATTTAGATATTTACAGTGATAAATTTAATAGAGAGCATTGCATGTTTACAAGATATGTAAATGAACTGTATTTATACAAATTAATATCCTTGAGAGTGAGCTAGGCAGCAGTTTAATGCTTCCTTCAGCTCCTTCTGCACTGCTGCAGCACTGATCCGTCTCAGGCTCCAACAAAAGGTGATAAATCCTCAGAATTTATAAACCAGAGCCTTCAGCCATAAATCCATCAGAGGAGGTGATAATATTGTTTCACAAAGGTGTTGTGGATTCAGCAAAAAGACTACACAGCAAAGTCAAGGTGGGATTGCAGCACCCGTTGGCTTAGCCCTGCTCATTGGAATTTCTCATTTCTTGTTTCATTGTATAATCATCAGGTCTTTATAACACACAAAGAGCCTGACCTTCAGGGCTCAGAAGGCCGTGCTCTTCCCCATGTTCCTCAGTTCCATTTATTGACAGTGATAGTTGAAGTTGGCTCTTGAGGTGACATCAGGGTTTGCATGTGGTTGACTATGGTGGAAATATGAATTATTTCAAGTAAATTCAGTGGAGAAGACATCAGTGTGTCTCTCTTTGCCCATCCTCCATCTGGAGATAGTGATTTCAGCCACTGAGTACCATATAATTATTGTTACTAACAAAAGCTCTCTCTTTCTCTCCTTTTGGAGACAATTGCACTAAATGAAGCAACTGTGCTGCCTGGACACTTACACTGGTGACCACATGTCAATCCCAAGTTGTCCCCATGTCAATCCCAAGTGCTGGCCATGCTCAGGCAGCTGTCACAGGCCCTCTGTCTCTAGGTCACCTCATTTGATTATTGCAGACCTAGGCTGATTTCTGGCTGTAGGTGAATCAACAGCATGAGAGCTGTCGGGAGCTCCCAGCAGCAGCCCAGTGCTGAGCCAGCTTCTTTGCTCAACTGCCAATATAACTCATGTTGGGGATGAGGAAAGGAGGTGGCAAGTAGCAGAGTCACTTACCCCTTCCTGGAGCAGGGGACTAAGAGGTAGACCCTGAAAGGAGAGGCTGAAGAGCAGAAGTGCAGGTGGGTGAAGGGATGAATGAGTTCAGTGAATTGTCAGTTTGGAAAGCTTTTCTAGGAGCAGGGAGAAGCTGCATTAGCCTGGAAATTCCCACTTTTCAAATCGGTTCCCAGAAGGTTAAAACATTTATTTATCTGTCTTTAATCAGCCATCAAGTAGGGAAGAGAAACCTTTGGCTCATTATGTTCAATGGGAGCTTGGACTCTCACATGGGCTGGGACAGCATGCTGCCTTTGATGGTTTGTTCTCCGCAGGCACACAAACCCTTACCTTGCTGTTGACTGCAGCTTGCTGAGGGCACATTGCCCTTTGATTTCAGTGAGGACAGGAGTGGGCACAAGGACTTTAAAAGCCTAAATTGCTTTCCCTAGTTAGGTGTTCATACAGCATGGACAATGAGACAGAGTAGTCCGCACTGTTGTAGCTTAAAGTCTATTTTACGCTCTGGATCTCATGCAGGTGTTGCAGTGTTACAGTGTAATTGCAAGTATAGCAGGAGAATGCTGCTGCACAACAAGGTAGTGTTCTCTTTGAAATCTTAAAAAGCCACTGAAAAGATTTTATTCAGAATAACAGATATTGTGATAACCACAATAAAAATGTAAATGCACTTGAGCTACTAAGTCCTAAATAAATACAGTGCATCTTCTCATGCAGAAGAATGTATATTTAGGTGAATATCTGTGGGGACAGAATGGTCATAAAGGTCCATGTAAGTGTAATTGCCACCTTTGTTCCCTGCCTGTTCTCCAGGAGGGAGGTCTGCCCTGAGTATCTAGGAAATCAGCAAGCCCTATTAATAACTAGAGGAAGCTTTGTGCTCTGCTGAAATGACTGCCTGTGTCACGTAAATGTATGTATTGCAAACTGGAAATAGCAGAAACGCAGTTAGAAGCTGAGGATGGGGTTTCTGAGAGTTCAGCAGCTGACAGGAAAAGCGAACATAGTTTGAACTTTGTTTTCTATATTGCTGTTAAGACTAAAGCTCACAGAACAAATACCACGTTTGTCATAACTCTGTAAGCAGACTAATTCTCTTGTCGTTGTGTTTGCACCCGCATCTTTCCTCTACAGGATGCCAGTGGGCAGGTTAGTGTGTTTTGGATGGCTTTTAGTATTTGTTTGTGCTACATAAATGTAGCATGGTTTCAAAATAAACAAACAGAAAAGCCTAAAATACTTTGCAGCATTATTCCATGAAGAAGAAAATATGTGGAAAGAATGTAGGTGTGTGGGGTAAGTTCATCTGTTAAACAGGCTGTCTGATGTTTAATATTTCCTGAAATTGCTTTCATTAATTCTACAGGTGACAGCCATATTATCCTATCCCAACCCAAATAATTATAGTACGTATTAAAGTTCAGTGGATATTGTAATACAAATGTCCCCAGATAGGCAGAAAGCAATGTAAATTAAACAAGAAACATAACTAGGGCTTAGCAGCTCATTTTGTAATTTAATTGAACAATGTATCTGGCTGTTAATGGTGCTATGGACACATTAGATTGATATGTTGCAAAGGAAAGATGTTTAAGTAGAAAGCTAATTCCTGCTGTGATTATTCTTATGTTCCAGAGGAGTCGTTATTAGTATTCTTTGTATAAAATTCATTAGTGGTAGCTGCTTGATCTCCAAATTAGTAAGTTGGTTAAATTGTTAGTAGAAAAAGGCTAATTATGTAAATAGATTAGGTCGTCAATATTTCATTTCCAGATGCTTTTCTCCCTGCTAGGTAATGCTTCATCTTCTATAAATATAGAATGATATAGTGCGCTATTGACTGAGTATTCATCTCAGTGAGTACAGTGCTCTCCTGCTAACTGGTAGAGCTGTGTACAGCAGCAGAGGCATAAGGCATCTTAATATTATCTTCATTGCATTTCATTTGCTCTGAGTGTTTCAATCCCAATGTTACCCATTCTTTGCAGGTTACTTCTTTTGCAGCTGAACTTCCCTGAGAGCAGCAGGGAGAGCAGCCAGTGCCACTGGTGATTCCCTGGGCTCTTTCCTGTTTGCCACAGGCTCCTCTCTCTTTGGCTCTAATCTGACCTCCTGAACTTGGATTGTGTGACTAGTAGCTGTGTGGATGCTTGCTGCAATTATATCACTAGCTAGGCCTTTTGTTTTGTTCATTTATGTTTAGCAAACTGTGATCATCTGAAGCTGCAAAAGTAATGCTGCTCCTATACACTGACTGTACTCATTGCAGTTTTGCCTGGCTTGCACCACACATTAATCTTTTATTACTGATCATTATATTAACTCTCACCTGCCAGCTGTGAAATGACCTGCAGAAAGACATTTAACAATTGCCTCTATCCACTGAGTTTACAGTATACACTTTAATCAATGCTCAGGATTAAATTAATGCTGATAGGCAATTTCCAATATCTGGCATCCATGCGATAAGGGAATTGCTCTTTTCTGTTTGTTATTAACTGAAAAGGTCTGTCTGTATTTCACGGTGGATCATGTAAACTGTGGGGCTGACTCGTTGCAGAATTTTGAAACCACTGACTTGTGTCAAGCACAAATCAGCTGCTTTCTGTAGGACCTTGGTTGAGCTTTTCAAAGCAGGAAATACTAGGAATGCTGAAACTGGTTGTGTAGGACCACGAAAGAGACTTTTTGGCAGATTTCATCATGTATCCAGTAGGGACATATTTTAAACAGTGCGTGGAAGGTGCAATTTAAAGCAATCTGTGTATAGCGTTTGGAGGTTCAAATATTAAAAATGTGGGCAATTTTTGAGAGCATACTACACTAAGGAGCGTGAAAGTGATTTGTCTTGGGGTTTTATACTACTGAGCATCCCTGGAGTAGGAGATGAAAAGCAAATTTGAGCTTTAGTTACTCAGAACACACACACAAAAGACAAAGGAGTCTATTTTCTCCTAGTTGGTATAAATCCGGTGCAGTGGCAGCATGGAGGGAAAGTAAAACTACACACTGCTGGAGAGCACTTTACTCAGTATTACTTAATAGAGCACATTCCCTTTCAATCCTCATTACCACTAAGAGGACCATATGCTTTTAAAGAAGGTGCATGATCCTTCTGTAATAAAGAGAAAGCAAAGAGATGAGGGGCTTTTTATAAAGTATCTTATTCCCTATCAATTTCTTATGGTTGATGAATGGGATTGTCAAGGTCCAGGAAACAAGAATGCACTTTGTTAACTAAGGTAATATTAACTAATGCAAATTTTGCAGGATATAATTGGAAAGAGATTAATGCACTTTCAGTTAACAGCACTTTGTGTGCCCAAGATATCGCACCACTCCACTGATATCATCGTCCACAGTGTATTACTCAAATAAATGAGCAATAATTTTGTACTTTATTCATCAACAACAACGTCCCAGCGTAAAAGTCAGAAGCAGACTGAGCTACAGCATTTGATTGGATCCTGTCTCACATATTTCATTGCAGGTGTCAAGAAGAGTGTCCTATTGGGACATACGGCTTTCAGTGCACACAAAGATGTGACTGCCAAAATGGTGCAAAGTGTTACCATGTAAATGGAGCGTGTATATGTGATCCTGGATTTAAAGGGATTTATTGCCAAGAAAGGATGTGTCCAGAAGGGTTTTATGGCCTCAAATGCAACAAGAGATGTCCTTGCAATATTACCAACACTCTCAGGTACGTACCTTGGATCATACAGTAGCTCAGGGACTGGACAAATAAAAACATTGGGAAAATGTTTAATTAGCTACACCTACTCCCTTTTCTGCTCTAGTTTAAGTGAGAACACAGACAATTCATCTGGCTTGCAATCTTTGATTTAAATGACCTTAGGTTTGGAACCATGAGCCTCAGTCCAGCCAGCTACTAAGCGTGTATCTGTTAACCATCAAAACAGTTCTACAGTCTGAAACAACCTGGTATAAGGCCTTATACTATAGCTGTAGTCTTCTAGGCATAAGTATTGTCATATGATGCCCATATATATGTCAAACGACCCACTGAAGTTTAAAAATAGGAATATATTTACTCAAATCCATCACTTTGTCTCTTTTTATGACATAGGTTTTCCTGTTAGATCCATAGACAGCAAGGGGACTTTCAAAATGAAACCTAATTTGCTTCAGTTTATGTCTCGTGGCAAATTACCTTGTTGAAAACACTTGAGGCAGATGTATAAATAGACTGAAATCAATATCCCCAAGTCAGCCTATGGAACTGTAACAACACTGACGTTGTCCAAGTAGACTTCTCGTGTGTGCCTGTTTTTGCTCTTCAGTCAGTATGTGTATGTGTGAAATATTCAGGAAAATAAAGATCAGGGAAATACACCTAAAATGGAATAAACCCCACTTAAAAGGTCGGGGTTTGATGTTATTCCCTTTTGCTTTTTTAGCACCTGGTTCTTGGGGTTCTCACTACCAAGAGCTAGAGCCACAAACAGACCTGAGCACCTAACACGAGATAGGTTGAATTTACTTTCCCCCTGGAGGCTTGAATAAGTTTTTGAAACCCTGAAAAAAGGAAGAATTTAAGACTCTTCCTTATTATCTTGTTTATTATCCTATTTACCTTGTTTACTGACTGCTGGAATTGCTGTCTGGAGATTCCTCACTTCCTCACGTGCAATAGAGGGAGTGTGGACAGCAAAGCCACCCTGGCCTGAGCTATTGTGCTGGACTAGAGTGCCCACATTTCCTTGCCATGCCTGCAAGGTGCTGAGCCCCTCAGCTCCCACTTGCTTTCCTCCTTTTTCTGTTCGTTAATGTTAAGCATTCATAGCCAAGTCAGGATGATGCAGGCTTCAGAGGGAGGTGGGGATAATTGATGCCCAAGCAAATCTGCCCTTGAGACGGACACTCTTCAGTTTTCAAGCAGACAGGTAGGGACCTGACTGCCTTGCTGATGATGGCAAACCTGCCTTGCAGTCTTGCAGCCTGTGAAAATGTAAACTCTCTCCTCAGTTATGCATGCAAGCAATCCCACTTAATTTGTGTGCATGCACACACACGCTCACACACACCCTCCACTTCAGGCAAATCTGTTTGTGTGCTTGAGATAGACTCCATTTGTCTCAGTCTTGGAAATAAACAGGTGACCTTTCTTGTGAATTCAAGTTCAACTTTGCTTAACTGAAAGTCAAAGCTCACAATGGATTATTTAAAAGCCTTGTAATTCTGATGATCTGAGTCTTCTACAGAGAGCTCCAGCTCTGCTGGGTTTGCCTGCAAGGAGCCAGTGTTTGAGCTCAGAGGAGCTCCGTGCAACAGGCTTCTATCACTCCTAATTATTTTGTGTATCATGAGATCATGGCCCAAAAACAGTAATACCCATAAAGCATGAGCAGAACATTATACACAGACAGCTGATGTTGTGTTGTACCAAGAATAGGGGTGTCAGGAGTTACTGCAGTGAGCTAAGGTATGAATTCCTGCATGTCACACCACTCTGCAGCACCCACGAGTGTACAAGGCTAAAACCTGTGGGAAATACAAGCTAAACTGTTCCTCTGTGAAAGCTCTTCTTCATGTGACCTGGAGGGTGGAAATGCACTCTTGGACAGTAGCTGACATGGTGCCTCCTCACCCCAGCTCCTGGCCTGCTTTGTGTGCTTGCTTTCCCATAAGGATGTACATAGAGCTGAAGGACTGCAGGCCTTCCTGCTCAGCAGGGCTGAGCTTGGCTGCTCTTTCTTAGCTAAGGGCTTAATTGAGTAAAAGTCTTTTAAGTGGGGGAAAGCTTTGGTTTTGAGGGTGCAAGAATTCATCCTGGGTTACTCAAAGAAGTGCTCTGGGGGTTTCCCAGAAGATCCTTCCTGCAAGAACAGGGTGGCATGATCCAGCTGTGGAGAAGGATGAGGTCTCAAGTTGGACTGAATCCTCTCACAGCTCTTTTCTGGGCACATGGTCATTCTCACACACCATGTGCCTGGCAGATGCATTTTAATACCTTCCCTCCCATCACTGCTCCATCAGCTTCCCTGGCAGCCTCCTCTGCTCAGATGGTATCTCCATTTCCTTAATAAATGAGTCTAGTCTCTCCATTGATAAAATCTCCCTTTTCCCTACATCTTATCACTGCTGTTACAGAACAAAGAGGTATCAAAGAGCTGTAGATCAGTAAATGTTCTCTCATTCATCCATGGTATTTCAGCTTTCCACTTTTCAATGAGCTCCTTAGAGTGCAGTCAGTTCCTGAGCCGCGGAGTGTCAGAGTAGATGGAAAATGACCTTCTCCAAAGGCACTCCATGTTCTGAACAAATCTTTCCACTGATTGTTTAACCAGTCCCATACAGTGCACCTCCCACCCATCTCCTCCCATTCCTTCGCTGAATCTTTATCATGACTGGAACTGATCTTCCAAAGTGATTCATTTACTGACAGCCATCTATTTTCCCCAGAAGCAGTTTAAGCTGTTGGCTACTTGTAGTGATACCTTGGTGTGCAAGATAATTATATATAAACACTGAAAGAAGGTGATGGAAACTTGTCTGTTTCTGTCAGTGATTTTGATTCATTCGATTTAGCTATTGGAGAGCTGGATTAGAAAGGTTTGAGGGCTTTGAGGAGCAGGTTGGGAAGGAACATTAAGAAATACACATTCAGCTTTTCTCTATTCATAGATCTGTTTTAATGTCTGAAGAGATCAGTGTGATCATCTAGTCTGACCTCCTGCATAGTAATGGCTGAACAACATCATCCAATAATTTCTGCATCAAAGCATGCTGAAAGGCACTTTGTATGGGACCTCTGAACAACCCCAGTTAGCTAGTTTAGAGTGTGCTGGTGACTTGGCCTGTCCTTCCACAGGGAAAGGCACACCTATGAAAATTCCCCTATGCAAAAAGCCCAGTCTACAGTAGTCAGAAAGGCATAACCCTGGCTTGCTCTTCTGAAAAGCAGAGAGGGAAGTGGATAGCTGGAATAGTCCTGAACGCTGTTGAGCAGCCAGCATGCAGAGCCATATGCCTTTAGTAATGTCTTTCCCAGGTCAGAGACATGAGAAGGGAAGGAAAACACTGTGACAATGAAATGAAATGGATACATCTCCAGAGATTAATCCAGTTATTGCCTCAACACTGAAAAGTCTGAAGGTCCAAACCCCTCGTACCTTACATGAAGTTTTGCCTTGACCCAAGTCAACAATGTACTTGGATGAGGCTGACTTAGTATGGACACCAAAAGACAGAAAATACTGTTAAATAAGATTTAGGGCTGTTGTTAATTAAGATGAGATGACTAGTGCTAATGTATAAACAGCAAGTCAGGAAATTCACTGGGAAGAAGTTGTTTTGGCTGAAAGATGTGTGGAGAACAAATTCTGCAATTGGAACAGACTGTGCTGTCGAAAGGATTTCTTCTCCCAATTTGCCTGAAGAAAGTTACCCAGTTCCCTCAGATTTCCTCAAAATTAGATGCTTACAAAATTTAAAGGTCAAAAAAAGACTTTCTGTTTTTCAGTTCAGCTAGTGAGTTAAAAAAACAGGTTCTTTTATGGCTGTAAATGTCGGTCAGAAACCAGAGACCATATTTGAGGTCTGAAATTGCAGCAAGAGCCATGGAACAATCTCCTTCTCCTGTCATGTTGTGCGTGGTGGACCACTTTGTGTCTGCCTCTACCTGGCCTAGAGCCAGAGGAGCGCTTTGCTGCTTATATTCACTCTAGGGTTTTGACACGATTCCTTCCTGTTATGCAAGAGATTTGAAGAAATAGAACTTGTTAAGATTCAACGCACAATACTAAGGTATAACACTGCCAAAGTCTTTCAAGTGTGGGTTTGCTTTCTGGGATCTGTTGAAGGGAGGATGGCCTCTTACCCATGCATTCAGTGATCCTTCTTTGGAGGAACTGTGTGTGTTTCTTGATTCCAGTTTATTAATGGCATGGAGAAGTGCCTTGCATATGCTGTAATCAGTGCTGGCAAAGTGTTCCATGGACTCATGAGACCTAGAGAGTATCCAGAGCAGGAAGGGAGGAATTATACAAATAATTCACATCTGTAGCTGTATTTCATATTTGCTTCAACACCTTTGCCATTAATGCCTCAATGCAACTAGCATTTAGTTCACTGGACAGTCTGGATGCATAGATGGTTGGATCATCGTTTTACAAATGGGAAAAATGAAGGCAGAAAGAATAGGTATGTGGATGGATTCACTGACAGGGTTGAGACAAGAACAGCTGGTTAGACATCTAAATCTCAGACATCTTCAAGTTAACACTGCCACACAGGGCACTGTCATTGCCAAACAAGTGGGTTTGATTCAGGGCATTGTGTTCACTGTATCTAAGAAAGTCTCCTGTGTCTGCTGGCTGGACACAGCCTGCAACTTCATTTCAGACCTAGCTATGTTGAGATCCTTTTGCTTGTTAGGCTTCCATAGTACTACAGTGTGTGTTACTGTGTGCCTTGGCAAATGCTTTGGGAAGATTTATTCTGCTTTGTCAAGGAGAATTCCCTTCCCTTGCTGTACAGTTTATTCACCAACTGCTGCTACCTATCCAGAACTAACGTTATGGATACCATAACTCTGGAGTTTAATGTGGAGGTTTTTTCCTAATCCTACAATGCCAGCACTCTGTAAGGCAGCAAAAGGTAAATATTTCAAAGCACTAAAAGACTGCAAGTGCTTGGCCTAGGAGAAAAACAGAACTCTGATATGCTCAGGCTGATGACAAAATTGTTCTTGCTTCCGTGGGAAGAGTATATGGAAGCAGTGACCCAAACATCTGCGCTGGACTTTTCCGAGCTTATAGCCTCATGAAAGAGTGGACAAGGCTTTAGCAGGGCAGAATATGGTCTCAGCCTTCTACTGGACTTTGATTTGGGGTCCAAGCCCCCTGTCTCCTGCAGACTCTTCCACAAAACCTATTTATTTCATAGAATCATAGAAGAGTTAGGGTTGGAAAGGACCTTAAGATCATCTAGTTTCTTGCTTCTCATTTTAGTGCATGTGAGGTTGCATGCATGCAAAAAGGAGACAACCTTGGAGTCAAAACTCTTCCTGAATACAGTATTTTCGATTGAGTTGTCACAGGCTGATTCAAACTGCCATGGCCATATATTACCTTTGAAAGATTTAATTCAGCCAACAGATGCAGTTCTCATGGAAGAAATTCTTTACTGTAAGGGTGGTGAGGCACTGCAATGGGCTGCCCAGGGAAGCTGTGAATGCTCCATCGCTGGCGGTGTTCAAGGCCGGGTTGGACAGAGCCTTGGGTGGCATGGTTTAGTGGGAGGTGT
>JASSUY010022432.1:0-29809 GCA_032466535.1 Forpus xanthops
ACACTCCTTTTGATGCAGCCCAGGATATGGTTGGCTTTCTGGGCTGCAAGAGCACACTGCCAGCTCATGTTCATTTTTTCACCGACCAACACCCCCAAGTCCTTCTCCTCAGGGCTGCTCTCAATCTCTTCTCTGCCCAACTTGCAGCTGTGCCTGGGATTGCTCTGACCCAGGTGTAGAACCTTGTACTTGGCATGGTTAAACTTTGTGAGGTTGGCATCAGCCTACCTCACAAGCAACTGGTTGCCCCTCAACAGCAGTGAAAGGTGACAGTGGGGCTTCAGAGGTATCCTTACTGTCTTGTCCAGACCATATCAATTCTGGTTGCAGCCTCACCAGTCTTGTATGAATCCTCTCTCCTCTGGTACAGCGACAAAATCCATGTGCACATATGAGATGCTGCTGGCTACCATGAGAACACAGGAACTCTGGTCTGATGTGTGACTTTAAGTAGGGAAATTGATTTCATGAAAAATACAGTTTTGTCCCTGTAGTCCTGCATAGTGCAGTGCTAGATAACCTGATAGTCAAGAGGACAGCAATGCCTACAATACCTTCTTCAACACAACTTGCATGGTGAAAGCACAAAATGCACAAGGCAGAAAGTGTATATATGAGAAGGAAAGTCTTTATAACGGAAGCTTTAAGAGTCCATTATGTAATACACAAAATCTGTGGTAAAAACTTCAGCTTTAAAGAAAATGAAGGAACAATTAATTTAATTCTTTAACCTGTAATTGTATATCTGCATAAAGTGACTACATATTAAATATGTTCTCTTTCTTTGTTTCAGATTGCACAGAAGCTGAGGCAGGCACTCAGCCGCTTTCCTATGATGTAGAAAATCAGGAGTAGTCAACAATAAAGAGTAACTCCGAAGTGCTTTTCTGATTCTGGGGCAATGCTAATAAAAACTTGTTAGCCTTTGCTAACCCACCAAACCCACCAAAAAACCCCAACAACAATCAGTTATAGGAAAAAAAAAATAAAAATAGAATTCTCTAAAATTTCACTATATCAGCTGAAATCATAAGGTAAGGTTCTCTTACCTTGAATGGTCCCCCATTTATATCATTATTTAAATAAGAACAGGCAGATAAAGCTGTCAGTTTTGGGGCTCTAAATTATCAAACTGGTATGTTGCTATGGACTTCATGCAGACTTGCATCTATCAGATGTTCTTCAAAAAAGCTCTTAATCAACATCAGATTTACAAATTTATATCTCTTCAGTGGGAAAGCAGACAAGCTTGAGAGAATTAATACTCATTATATGCAGTTCAGCTCTCTAGCAATTCAGTAGCCAGGAGGAATTATATTCATGTATGTTTCTGGTACATGTTCATGATAACCTCCTGAATGAACACTTTGTTCTAGGTTTTGCTTCCCATATGCAGCCATGGCATAGTGCCTCCTATTATGACTTCTGGTAAATATCTCTCATTCTTCCTTTTCTCTTTTTTTTTCCTTCTAAGTAAATCTTGTACTTGTGGCACAACACCTCAGAGCTTATTTCAGGCTCTTTTCTTTCTTGCTATGCACTGTTTAGGAAGACAAAGTACAAAGAAAAAATGAGCCAAGGCGCGAAAACAGTTTTCCATACCAGCACTTTGACACTCCCCAATATTATACCATAAAGCACTGGTGTTTCTCAGTGCCGTACAGGGACAGCTTCCCTTTTACCCCTCAGAGTTTAAAGCCCTTTGGCAGAGGGGACACTGCCACATCTAACCCAAACTACTAGATGTCTCCAAATTCCAAGTAAGCTCAGGTCTTCACGTAGTAGTACCGTATGCTATTGGCTTGGGTTAACTTTTTGTTACCTTCTAATGCAAACTAAAAGGTGACAAAAGTACTGAATAACACCATTAGTTATCCCACAAACTCTGTGCTTTGATAATCATCTCTTATCAAGTGGGCCAGTGACCCCTTTTATATGACTGAAGCGTCGTTTGAGGTGTAGGCTTTTCAAAGCAAAAAGCCACCACCGACCCTGTGCACAGTGGGCACTGACTGCAGGAATTCATTTCATGCCATAAGCAAGCACAAAAGCCAAAATGCAGTTTTTGCTAAAATGTGCCTAGAAAATGAACATTTCAGCAAAAAAACCAAACCAAGGCATTTTACCAATAAGCCATTCTAAGGGACAGGTGCAGTCTGCTGGTTGAATAGTTGCCTTATTCTGTTTTGCATTGGTGTTACTTTTGTGTGCTAGAAGGAAAATCTAGGCCTACCTGAATAACCTGAAACCAAACCAAACCAGACTAAGCCTAAGTCTAGATGCTTTTCAGTGTCTCTGGTTTTGTTCACATTTTATAAACCTTGTCTTTTTCTCCTCCCAGTTTTAGTTGTTCGCTTCCAAAATTCCATAGCGTTAGCGTTGTTTGATACAGCCGTTTAAATATGTACAAATTGTAAAGAATGTGTATAAATGTTTTTCACCAAATGTAAGATCTGCTTGCATGTAGAAGCAGCTTCTATAATAAATTGTTACAATATGTACAGTAAATTCTGAAATCACCTTTTCAAGCCAGCATTTTTTTTAACATTTGTATATTCACTTTTTGGTAATGAAATCTCTTTGTAACAGTCTCTTGATTTGGGAGGGGGAAGAGGGGGTTCTTTTTACCAATCCTTAAATAGCTCCATATGCACTAAAGCTGAAGGCTCTTTACCTTGAAGGGATTGTTTTGGAATGTAAGTGTAAGCTGTGCATTCCCAGTGCAGGGAAGCTATGACAGTAGCAACTGTGTCAGATATGCAGCATTCTGGCATGAAAGAGAAACTGTTAAAAGATTTCTAGTAAAATGAAGTTAAAACTGGTAAATAAATATTTATGTATATCCACCAGACTATTTTATTTTTTAATTTTTTCCTTTGAAATCATCACGTTGCTTTTTTAACAGGGTGGTACAGTGTGAGACACACCCTCATAGCTTTTCATCAGCTTATACACACTGGCCAACCGAGAAAGGAGAAAGCATCCATGTGTCTCCCATGAAGAGGGCATCCCAACTGAAGGGTATAATAGTGCTAGTGACTGCAGACCGGCAAAGGCTACGCATATGTTGTAAGCTTTCATTATTCAAGTCAGTCTAGCTCATGGCTGATAGAGCCCTCCTGACTGCAAATAAGTAGTAGAGCACAGTGCTACTGTGTATTCCTGGCTTTATGTTGGCATGGTGTTGACCCAGAATAAGAATTTGATTGTCTTTGGTATTTGTTTTTTTTAATTAGACATCAATAGTGGCATAGTTAGGTTGGGTGAGTTGGAAGCAACAGAAAATCTTCACCCTGAAGATGCAGTCATGGAACAAGAATAACAAGTTGGAGTAAGACTTGAGCAGTGCCCTCCTGAATTCTGTTTGTCGTAGCTGAATAATTAATCTCTCTGGAGCATCAAAAAGCTTTAATACTGTTTCCTGGCATATGCTTTGCTTCGAGGGTGAGCCAAACACTGGCATTATTCCAGTGACTTTTAGAAAGTCATCAAGTACCCTAGCTGTTGGGTTTAACTTTGTATTTTAATGGTTTGTTCTGTTAGTGCTTTTAACACTAAAAATGCAGCTGTTCAAATGGAAATGCTACCTGTTTTTCTTGTCTGTGGTTACAATCCCACATGCAATTAGACTGCAGCAGAAGTTGTTGTAATGTGTGATTCCAAAAATTCCAAAAATGCGTTTTTGGAAGATTACTGTTTACTGCAATTAGAAAGAGTATTCTTTAATGCTGTAATGAGGCCTAGCTTTGCCCAAGTACTGACATTTTTACATTACTGAGCAATTCTGTTTTCTGTGACAAAGTAGTTGAAAGTACTACCATAACATACTTATTCTGTAAATTCTGATTAAATAATATACATCAATTTTACTGCTGCCAAATTGTTCTTGCTTAGTGCAGCAGGCTAATTCAGACTAACAGCCTGTAAAAAAAGAGATGCATCTCTTGTGCTGTGGTTCAGTTTGAAGTGCTCAGGACACTCTGCCAGTCTGGATTGGTCAGTGTACTCCACATTCTTGTGGCATACAGTCACCTGCAACAAGCAAAGTGCTTGCTAGGCAGGCATCCTGTTTAGCTGCTCCTGCCTTCCTTAGGGCTTCACACTGAGACGTCTGAGCATGCACCAGAGGAAGGCAAGTTGAGGGGGAGGTCTTCAGTCACTTGTTTTTTTTTTCACTGTACATACTTTCAATATTTTTCTGCAACACAATTGATAAAAGTAACACTAATAACTGATATAATAAACAAGTGCAGAATAGGAGAAGTAACCACTTGTGAAGGAAAAAAAAGCCTTTTCTGTCTAAAGAATCCCCAACAAAAATACCTTCACAGAACTAGAAACACAGGGACTGGCTGGAGACAATCCACCCATCCTGTATTTTGCCATCCATCAGTTATACCCAGACTTTAAAGGACACCTGAGTCACAAATATGCGTTTTCTTGGAATCTTGAAGATTCCATAATGTGTCAGCATAGTATTTTATAGTAAATCAACATGTTATTGCTTGAAAACCTTTCCTTTTCATCTATCTTCTCTTCTGTAAGTTGTGTGCACATGAAATACTACCTCCATGCTTGAATTTTCATTAACTAGAACAGTTAACCAACATATCTAATAATGTTTACGTACTCAAAGTATTTCTTCATGTTGATTTGTATTGCCTTTCTTCCCTGGGTGCATAAAATGAGCCTGTTCTCTTGCTTATACCAGTTTTGTCAATATGCCAGGGTGAGGATTGTACTTCTCACCCTTCCAATAGAGTCATGCTGCTGGCCCATCAGTTTATGGTATTTATGCACATCACCTTGCTGTATTCCTGCCTGGCTGTATAACTTCCATACAGTGGCCAAGTATTTTATGCAGATCTTTGTGCATCTATCACAATTAAAATACAATTCCCAACCACACTTTCAATTTACAATACTTGTTTCTGCCTGTACTTGCAATCCAGAGCTAGTTGGGGTCATGCATGTTGTTTTGCTTTTAGTAAATTTATATTATATTCTAGTTATTTTATAGAATTCTAGTGTCAATTTTCAACTTGGTTTATACCTACATAGTAGTCACCATATTTAGAATACAGTCTCTTGAATTTCTTCTGAGATCTGAATGTAAGAAATTTGTCAAAATTCTGAACCCCTTTTGTTTGCATCTCTGTACTCCTATGTTTTAGTGGGTTAATCTTCCAGTCAAGGAGGATGTTTGATTATTTACACAAGTTGTTCTCAACAAACTGCTGCTTTTTACTGCATTTTTTTTCATGCCTCCCCCCATGGCTTTTTGCGCATCAATTTTGGCTTTGGGATCTTTGCTGTATCTTTGCTAATGAAAGTCAGTATCTGCTGCCCTCCTGCTGAACTTTCTGAACTTGAGATTCTTGTCATCTACAAAGTTAAAAGCTGTTTGCTCCATGATAGACTCAAATAGTGTCTTTGAAACAGCCCTGTCAATCTGAAGCCAGCTTTCTCATATTTATTAAGCACTCTTCTTCTTTTCTTCTGACCTGTGGCTCTATTCTATTAAAGTATATCTTTGTAAGTCCCATATTTTTCTACTGGGGCTGAAACAAGAATGTGTGTCATATGTACTGTTATCTGTTAACAGCAAATTTTTGCTACCCTTAGTTTTCCTCTTATACCTAGCATCTTTAAAAAATACTCACTTTTTACAATTATTTGCTAATAGCATCCATCAATTTGAGGTCATTTTTAATTCTCTTTGCCTTCTGTTGCAATTAAATCTCAGTAGATCCAAATCTAAAATTGTTACTCTTCACTGGTATATTTCTATCTTCTGAAATGTCATTCCCTGAACAAATAATTCTATGAACTCCTATTCCAAGATATAGTTTTCAATTTACAGAACAAAACAGAGCAGAGTTGTAAAGATATGACTAAGTTGCTAGTTCCAAGAGGCTTCTTATTGGTTATTTCAGCAGAATAATGACAAGTGGTAGGTGTATAAAAATAACAGAAAATATAGAAAGATTGTGGAGGCTTTATGTGGCATTTGGACTAGATGATCTCCAGAGTTCTTTTCCAACCCTAATGATTCTGCTTTGGTTTCTTTTGTATTAGATGTTAGTTACATAACTGAAGATATTAGGCTGTTCCCAAAGATACTTGCCAAAAGCAAGGAATAGCTTGGAAAAACGGCAAATGTGTATGCACAGATATAGGGATATGTGGTACTTATACTAGTTCAGCTGAGCTAGTCCATGTGGGCTGTCAAGCCTGTGAAGAAAGGCATCAAACTGAGAAAATAGATCAGGCAGGTAAGCAGGCAGGTAAGCAGGCAGGTAAGCAGGCAGGTAAGCAGGCAGGTAAGCAGGCAGGTAAGCAGGCAGGTAAGCAGGCAGGTTCTTTGCCCAGCTAATGGAACTGATAAACGGGAAGGGAGGAGCAAGGGATACAGAAAAGGGGACTGTAGTGATAGGACAAGGGGTAATGGGTTCAAACTTAAACAGGGGAAGTTTAGATTGCATATGAGGAAGAAATTCTTCACTGAGGTGGTGAGGCACTGGAATGGTTTGCCCAGGGAAGTTGTGAATGCTCCATCACTAGTGGTGTTCAAGGCCAGGTTGGATAGAGCCTTAGGTGGCATGGTTTAGTGGAAGGTGTCCCTGACCACGGCAGGGGGGTTGGAACTAGATGATCTTAAGGTCCTTTCCAACCCTAACTATTCTATGATTCTATGATTCTATGATTTGTTGTTAGCCAGCTTAGAGGCTTTGCTGGGACAGTGGAAGAGCATTGATTGAAGAGCTTGGAAAGGCTGAGAAAGCCTGTGATTCTGGAAAGGGAAGAAAGAAAGCAGAAGGAAAAAAAAGGTTTCCTTTTAGGTTTTGAATTCCTTTTCAGGGTTTCCTGAAAAGATTTGCCCAAAGGGAGAGAGGGGGCAGTGGTTAATTTTATTTAGTTACTGGGTCTCTGCCAGAAATAACTGCACTTTGGAGCCCTTGCATACTTTCAACTACAGCGTCTTGTAGGAAAATGCCTTCATGCTGGGCTACCTAGAGAAGGTGAGCTTAAGCTGTTAGGATCAGTAAAAAGTGGTGTGGAGTCACTGGGCTGTGCAGCCCCACTTGTGTGAAGGGGTGACCAACAGAAAGGATGTGTCTGTAAACATGGTGCTGAGCTTAGGGGGGAAAGATCACTGCACATCATCTAAACCAAAGCAGGTCAAGTGCCCTGGGACTAAAACACAGCTACCAGGGGGGTGTCTGGCCAAGGGAGATACGGTCTGATGATCCAGTGTCTGTGTTTCTTCAGGCTTCTTCCTGCCTATAAATAACGTCTGCCTTATGCCAGGAAAGATACCTTTTGCTGTCAAACACCTGTACCAGGATTTGTGAGTATTCTATCATCTCACCGATAGGGAAAGTGAGGGACAAATGAATTGTCACATGCCAAGAAAGTAGGAGGACTGAATGGAACCCTAGTACTAATTCCGAGGAAGTAATTTGATTCTGAAATTCACGTAAACTCAAAATTGTAATCCCCAATCCCTACTCAGCTTCCTTCTCCTCCCTTTGGGCTTTCTCCCCCGCTTCAGCCTCTTCAGCTGATGCCTGACTCCAGAGCTCCTGACAGTTTGCTATGGTAAGGTTTCTGATACATGCATTTCTTAAAAGCCCCTTGAAATGTTTATGTGAGAATCCCTCCCACCCTTTTTTTTAAAAACCCTGCCACGGTAATGTCCAATGGCATGCTAGAAACACAGACCTTCAGAAGCCCAGAACAAGAGAGCACCACTGTTTATCTTACGTTTCTCTATTTATATCTATTTTATTATTTTTAATCAAATTCTTTGCAAGCCAGGCACAGCATCTTGTCAAATTTGGCGCATCCAATAATACAATGATTCACCAAGTTGAACTACAGCCAAAGAGGAAGGTGTCTCAAAAGTGAGGGCCATGCAAGGGTGAGGGACCGATTTCTATTTGCTGACAAGTTCCCAATTAGTTGACTATTATTTTTAAGATTTTGTTTAAAAACTCACCAGCTGGAAGTGGAAATTTACATGTAGCACCTGTTGCAATATAGTGGCAAAATATATACAAGGCTGCTTGCTGTTAGGATGGAGTTGCTGAGCTTGATGGTGCCTCAGAAGATTCCCCTCTGATTGCATTCACCAGGACTGCGCCCTTCAGGACTTGCTATACCTGCAAAGAAAATTGAGAAGTAAGGAAAGTCTTAATTTGTCTTCCCTGTTAAAATAGAGACACTTTTCTGGCTGGTTCTAGGTCGCACCTACCAAACTTACAGCAAGGACTTTTTCTGTAGAACACTTCGTCCCTCATGGTTATGCTTACTTGGCAATAGGTAAACTTTACCAAAGTAACAACTAGTGCCAGTCTATCTGCTGCTTATAAACACAGTCTTAATGCTTAGCAGAAAGGAAAAAAAAAAAAAAACACAAGAAACAAAACCCCAAATAAACAAAACCACAATGCAAATGTTTATGAAAATCTTCCAAATTTAAACCAAGCTTGCAGTCAGTAGAAGGCTGTTACCCGAAGACAGCTGTACTGTAAAACAGGTCTGCAGGATGGCTGCAGGAGCTGGGATATATTTTAATGTGTTGTAAAATCAGCATGAGAACAGGGCAACTTGCAGGGACTATGGTGGTTTCAGAGGGAATGGAGGGTACCATCCGTAGGACAAGAGTTGAGTTTGGAGAAGCTGTGTTTGTAGGTGCTGCCGGGCACAGCTCCCCTCTGAGTTGCTAGTTTTATATTGTAATTATCTAGTGCTAGTGTCTAATAAAATGGCTGGTGGCCTTAAGTCACCATAGCTGGCTTCTGGCACAGCCAGTAAAGAGCCCTAAAAATCTGCCCCACGATACTGTAAGAGTTTTGTCCTATGGGACTCCAGCCATGAAGAAGTTAAATTCAATAAGCCAGCATGAGGTAACAGTTCCAGTGCAGACAATTATAAGAAAAATATATAAATAACTCTAGTCAAAATGCATAAATCTGTCTCTTAAGGCAGCAGATTCCTTAAAAGGAGTAATTTTATAATGCTTTCTCTGCACTGTTGTATCCTGGCCCATTCATGACTTTTGTTTCTGTATCAGGGCAGCTGTCCAAGCAGAATCTTCTAAGGTTAAAATTCAGTTTAGTTACTCTGTCTTCTGAAAGGCATTTTATACTTTCAGAGCATCTCTGCTTTTATTCAGGCATGCTATGAACTCTGTGCATCAGTGTTTCTATGTGGAAAAGATCTGCACCAGTTCTGGACTTTCCAAGTAGTTTACAATAAATCTCCATGATCAGACAAAGTCTATCTCAAATTTCTGGAAGGAGTAAAGAAAGAATGTCTACCAAAATATGCAGGGAGTATTACTTAAGATAGCTCCTCTGTAAGAGCAACATTGGAAAGTTGTCATTTCATCCATCTTTTTAAAAGACACAGGAAGTGACTGGCGGGATAACCAAGCAGTAACTCTCCCTATGTGTCAGGAATAATAACAGGCCTAATAACAGAAGCCAATCATCAGCAGGCCAATTAGGCAAAAAAAGCATCAGGCAATGAAGCAGAGAGAAGGGAGCGGGAGGGACAAAGAGGAAGGGTAATGGGACCATAAAGAAGAGAGAATAAAGTCAGCAGCAAGGAAGGTGATCCCAAGAGCTAATGTGTGTGATACAAGTAGGGCTGTTACTTTTGGCTTCAGAGGAGAAGAGGCGGCAAACTCCAGCCTCCCCTGCCCTCCAAAATTAGTTTTACAGGGCAGTGTAGTTCTCACACCCAGGAACTGGTTTCTCTCAGATTCACAACTTTGCTGAGCTTTTCCAGCCACACCCAAGTGCAGTCTGTCTACCTCACCTCCTGCTTTACTAAACTGCAGAGATCATTTTGCCCTGCCCTGGTCCCTGGTGCAACTGTGGTACTGGAAATGGTGGCAGGTACCAAAAGTGAGGAATTGTTCTAGGAATAGAGTGCAGGGTACAGGGAGAGATAGTTTCTTACCCCAACCTTCCACGCTGATAACATTGAGGCATTCCCCACCACTACCATTTGAAGGTAAAAAAGGATGTTAGCTTGTGCACCCAGTTTAGTTCTAATCCCTGCAATTTTCAATCAGCAGGGCCAGTGAGTCCTACACCTATCTACTCACCTATGTGGACTAATAATTTCTGCTATGTATGCCATGACCAATCCTCAGGCTAGCAGGGCTAGCAGCCCATGAGGACTACAGACACAATGAAATCTAAACCACCTGCACCCTGGGTTAGGAACTTATTCTTAACCTCAGACTCCCGTAATGGTCTACATGTTATCAGTGGGCACGGCATGAGTTAGAAGTGCAGCAGGAGTTAGAGCTACAGGCAATTCTTTTTGCAAGAGCAATGCAAAAGCTTGTTTCAGTGAAGCAGAACAGCGCACCTAAATAAGTCAGGTTTTCAAAAAACAAATACTAGCAAGCAGAATGAAAGCCTACCTATGTTTACTTGTACATATGTGGATTTAATTGGTGCATTGAGAACAATTTAACATACCAAACTGGTGCTTCAAATAATTTCAAACCATGTCACTTTCTCAGTCCTTCTCTTTTCCAGTCTGTTTCTCTTATTCACATACTCCCTGCTATTTTGCCAGTTACCCTTTTACAGCAGCACTGACAGAGGTAACACCTTGTTCTAGAGTTGTCCTTTTCCTTTCAGGAAAAACATATGTTATTCACACTGCATTCCCCATAAATTGTGGGGCTGTGAAATAGCTTGATTCCTTATCCAGTTTGCTCTATTTTACTGGTTTAGTTTTTCTTTACCCTTCTCCAGTTCGTGGCTGGTGTTGTGCTTAGGAACTCAATTAGCTATCCTGATTTGAACTAGTTCGTATTCACTGTCTTTTCAAACTATTTGGTCTAAGTCCTTGTATCATAAAGCTGCTGAGAAGGAGAGGAACACCTGAGTTTCATCACCCAATGTCATTTCTAAGAGTTTGGGGTTGGTTTTTGTTTCGGTTAATCCCAAAAACCTCAGTCATCTGGGGAAACAAATATGTTTTCCTTCCTTTGTGGGAATGTGTCATTACACTGCCTCTTTCTCCTCTTGCTCTTTGTTTTGAAACCCCTCCTCAGTGTGAAAATTAGTGGACAGGGCTTTCTAAAGCATGAGGAGACATAATACCACAAACCATATCTTTATAAAATTAAATCAGAGAAAAAAGCCTAACTTCAATTTAAAAGCACTACATATGTTGCACTGGAAACCACTAAAATGGAAAAAATGTTGACATGTGATAATAGAAATGCAAAGCTATGTGTGCAAGACAGTTTGGGTTGCTTTGAGAGGATTACTGAATACATGTTTTTTATTGTGTGGCTTAGTACCTGGCATGCAACCATTGTCCATTATCAAAGGCACTAGACAGAAATCATGTATCTTCAGAAAGATGCAGCAAATAAATCATGAACCTTACACTTTGGGAATGTTGCCCATAGAATTTATATGAGAACTGGGGTTCAGGATTATATCAAAGATCTGAGAGATATTGACCTACTTATTACAGGGATACAGGGCAGCTTTTTTCAGTAGTGGTGGGGTAGTGGTGCTGGTTGCTAGATAGCTGCTGTGTTCCACCAGGTTAATGGCACAGATCACTGCTCCCACATGCTTGTTTAAAAACGGAACTGTTAGATTACTTTAAGATATCAGCCTCCATAGTCTTTATATGTGCATTTCTCTGAAGGCAGAACACATGGTCACCTAACAAACAAAATCCTATTATAAAATGTTACAATTATAAGTAGCCAACCCTGAAAATTAACATGCTCTATTATCCTTACAAATGTTCAAACAGCTCCTAATGCTTGATGCTGAACTCCATAGAAGATACTCTCCCTTGAATGTCTGATCATACTGAGAGCCAACTCTAGTTCAGTAAGTTTTAAATAATTAAACATTAATTAGAGTTATGAATTGAGCTTGGAAACGCCATTCTCGTTGCTCTCTCTTCCCACTCCTTATTCTTAAATGCCTCATTATAAGTCTCATCCACTCCATATGCTCCTTTTTTTCCTCAGGAGTAGTATCTATTACCCAATAGGGCAAAACAACCAAAGATTCTTATGTTAACAGAATTCATTTACAAATGAATCATAGTAAGAGGGATCAGAAGCTAACATTTTCTTCAATAAAGTGTACTGCACCATCAAAATTGTATGTATATATACATATATATATAAAACCGTGCTGTAGCTTGACTGACTGCATTTCACATCAACTTTTCCACATTTTTTACAACTTGGCTAGTCTGAAAAAATACAAAGGTTTATTTTATTCTTTTTACTTATTCAACTTTCAGGTTCATCTTCTCTATCATAATCAGCTTTCTGTTGTGTACTCACATTTTCCACTCTTGTATTCATCTGTTTCTGGTTAGCCATAACATCTCAACAGAAAATGAAACTCACAAATTCTGAACAACCAGGAAAACTCTATTCTTCCTTCTTACAGTTATTGTGCATCAACAGAACAGTTCAATTCTTTATTAAGAATAAAGGTAGGAATAACTGTTGCACCAGGCAGTATCTTCCAATACCCTGGTTGTGACAATGGAAGCCACTATGGACTACAGAAATGCCACAACAGGCAATCTGGGATTGCCTCTTTCTAGAGTTTTCTTTACAGTTGGTTCACGGACAAGAGGAAGGCCTTTTCCACCTCGTTAAAACTGTATCCCCTGATACGGGGTAATCATAAACCCTTGCTTTCACTGTTGATGTTCAACACAGGTGTACACAGATAAGAAAAGCGATATGTTCACTGAGAAAAAGTGCCAACAAACATGCTGCATCACTCTCTGTGTAGATATTAAGCAGTACACTTTAATTTTGAACTGTCTATTTTATGAAGCATTTTGGTTTTCCTATCAGGAGTTCCAGAATATGAGGCAAAAAAGCAGTGAAAAACTCTGTGGCTTCCTAGTCCTTTGAACGTGAGAGAGGGATACCTATAACTAACCATAAGCATGTCAGCCTGGAAGAAAGAATAAAAAATGTATCTGGTCGTCTGGTCATTATTGCTGCCTAAATAAACACTGTCTGACTGCTCATCTGTGCATAGTTTGGGGATGAAGGAAGTTAAGCTTTAAACCAGCTGCTGTTACTGAAAATAGTCTTTATAAGAAAAGGCTAGTGTCTGTGAATGCAGTTAATCTGCCTTTCTAGCTACATTCTTTCATTTAGCGCACAGTTAAAATCTGAGTGGAAGAAGAGGTGAGAAATTCTACTGACCTCCCAGCAACACTTCAAACATGTTTTCTCAGCAGCAGCATTTATAAAACAGTTAGCACTCCACCAGAGCATCTCTCAGCTACTCCTGGTACACCTTCAGATATTCACAGCTTACACTTCTGCCAATCTGGAGCTACCGCCTACAGCTAGATAGGCCCTGACAGTCTGAACCTAAAGCCAGTTTGCTTCCAGTCCAATCACCCTTAGCAGCTGAATGTGCAGTATTTATTCACTCAAGAAGTCTCACACAAATAGGGAGCTGTGTGATATTAGGTTACTGATATACTTAAAGTTAGGCATATGTTTTAGTGTCCCACTGAACTGGAAGCTCAGATCTGCTTTATTAGCCCACCCCTCTTCCTTCCAAATAATTGGTTAAAGGGTAAAACTGATAGAAAAATATTAGTATTAAAAGTTTATTTTTCCTGTTGTAAGGTTCACAGTCCCCAAGAGCAAGGAATAAGGGCTGTTCATCAAGAAAGGTTGTAAACAAGAGTGGAAGGTTGAAAATACTGTCACTGGCTTAAGAAAATAAAATGTCTCTGCATCACTCCTCTTATACTTGTGGTGAGGTCAGTCTGAACACACAGAGCATACTGATTTATCACTTGTGCTTCTCATGCTCTTCAGAAGTATGTCAAACTATCTCTGTAACAAAGCACCAGATGTCTTCTGCACACGAAGTTTTTCACACAGTCAAGACAAGCATAACCAACTAGAATAGAAAGCTCTTTTCTCAATTTCACTGAGAGGGTAAGAGGTGATATTAAAAACCCACAGCTACTTTCAGAGCAACATTTTGAGCACTTTATCCTACAAGTGTTGCAAGTACTTCTCTGTGGCAAATTCAGCTTTAAACAAAAGTTATCCTAATATTAACTAGAAAATGTGAAAACAATTAAAAGTTTTGTGTATTAGCAGCAGTGACTAGTTGTTTTGAATGTCATGTCCAAGAAAAGCTGTGCTGAGGCATTTCCCCTATTTCTTCTTTACTTACTGAAGTCACAAGTTTCTCATAAAAGGCAAAACCCAAACTGTTTTCAATGACCTTGCGGCACACACATTTCCTGAGGAATTTATGACCACCGAGGCCATGTGCATATGGCCAGAAATCCCCAGGAAATGCCATCGTAAGTAATCTTTTATATTTAATCTCAGAGCTTTAAAAAAAATACCACTGTTTGCAATAGCATAATACTGGACACAGGCAGGTGTATTCTCTTTGTTTCTACTGTGTATCACCAAAGCTTTTTGTACAAGAGCCCCAGATTGCAGAGAACACTCAATAGCACATAAAGACAGACAAGTAATACTACAAGGACATTCACTCATTCTATGCCCCTAAGTCAAAGACATATGGTTCACACAGATCTCCCAGACAGGTAGCCACCTAAGCCAAATGCACCCTGCTCTTCCCAGTCCTGCTAAACTCTGCTTTGTAACACCTCTGTTGTTACACTTCTCATGGTCTCCAGACAAACATACAGTGCCACCTGCTAAAATCAGCATGCAGAATGCTTCTCCACTAAGGCAGTTATCCAGACCCTGCAAACACCCACTGTCATGAAGGCCTAAGAGCAGGAGTCATTACACTGCATAGCATGCTTCAAGAGGTAAAAAAGGGGCTGGGGAGGGAAAGGGATCGGAAATGTGGAGCAAACTGAATAATGACTTGGAAGAAGATAGAATTGTTCAGAAAGTACACTGAGGCAGTTTCTACAGCTGAGGTAAGAGCTGAATTTCTGATGACAGCAAAAGAACTGTGCTTAAAAATCTACATAAAAATAGTGTGGACATTATCTTCAACACAATTTATGCCACAGGTGAGTTAACAGGAGCTAAACTTTATTTAGTAGCTGAAGGATATATCCTCCTACCATGAAAGCTGGTCCTTGAACATATCAGTGCTGCAATTTTGTTTGAACGTATTTCACATAGTTCTGCAGTCAGCAAACATGAGATAACAAGGATTCCTTCCCTTCTGAGAGGAAGAGAGAGGGATCTCACCACCCCCACCCCCCAAATACAGGAGCTGGAAAAGTAGTTTGAAGGAGAAATGGAAAGCGAAGCAGCACTATTGCTGACAAGACATTCCACTCTCCAAAATACTCCCACTATTACAGAGTAGTAGAGATAGCCCACAGACCTATTGCTTTTCATAGCTGAAGGCAGCAGATCACCTCCCACTATTTCACTGTGGGAGCATTCAGAAAGCAATGCAAAATATCTGTGACTGCTCAGAGGCAGAAAGAGTGTTAAAGAACCAAAGATGGGAGTGTGAAGAGAGTCAAAGGAGCTAATATGACAAAATTATCAAGGCAGAAGATTAAAGAAAAAATCCACTGAGGAAGGAAGATAGAATGAAAAAATGCAGAGGACTTTATGAGGGTGTACGGCCTGGGTGAACACAAATGCTGTTGGAAGAGAGTGAGTTCATCTGGGGGAATCTTCAAATGACTATGGGACCTAATCAATTTCCATGATGCTTCAGAGCAAGACAGCTCAACTCCAAATGTCAACTAAAAGATGATCTATCAATCTCAACATTTTTCTTAAAAATTGACTTTAATGAATTAAATCATAGTAAGTTTGGTTAGATGAAAGGCTCTCGAGTGCCATAAAATGAGGCAAGGGAAATCTCTGCACATCCTCCTGATATATTGAGCAAAGTTCCTATCAGAGCTCTCACTCTGGATATCATTCTGCGTGAAGAAGGTTTGTAAAGTGTATAGCTTTATTCATCATTTGTCTTGACCATTTTTTGATAGTTGCTTCCTAAGGCTTGTGTTTCTAAACCTGTGACAAAAAGTCTAATTAACTGACTTACTGCTTTTTCAGTAATCACAACATCCATCATACCTTTAAAAATGCATCTTCCTGCACTGTGGATGTTTTGCAACCAGAGCCTTCTGAAAACACACTGCTAAAGGTTTCCAGTTTTCTACTTTGGACTTCTCACATTGATTAGAGGTGCTGAAAAAAATACTATCCCAGGTGCACCAGTCCTTTCTCTAGCATTTTGCCCAACAAATCTGACAGTCAGTTTTTTATTAACAATCCTAAATTGTGTGTTCTTGGAATTTGCAGGGAAAAGCACTAATGGAAAAAGATTACTAAAGTGTGGGCAATAGGGAGTGACATACCAGTGACCTCTAAGAGATAATTTACTTTCCTAATGGAGTTCAAAGAGGACTATAAAGAATCATTCCTCAAAGGCAAAGACACACAAAAAAGTGGTAGGGTTTATTATTACCATTTTGAGATACATTATAACTTTTTAAAAATCATATGTGATGCAACTGTATTAAGCAGCTTGGATTGTTTAAACTTTTGTAAACTTTCGGAGTTTCATCTCACATCAGCACTTTTCTCTAAGGAAAGAGGTCATGATGAAAGGTGACAAGGATAGATATAAATGGATTCTTGGTCTACCATTCCCATAGGATAGCTGTAGGAAAGACATCCCTTCTGTTTAAAACCAAGAATGGTTAATGCACACTCTTTCTCATATCCTCTAAAACCCCCAAACTTTGAGCTGTGAGTTCCCTCACTTTTTTCATCCTGGTCAGTTAATTTCTAGTGTTTTTGGGTAATTTCTTTTACATTACCTAGCATTCTTCATCTTACTCTACATGCTGTATTAATGAATACGATCAGGGAAAAAATAAAAAGCCCTGTGCAAACACCAATCCCACTTTTCCTACTAAATTTTTCAGAATGCTATCTGTTTTAAGAAGACACCATAAACATAACTAAAATTAATTTATAGTTTCAAATTACTACTAGTTATAAAATAAATAAAACTGGGGGGGGGGTGTGTGACAAGAAGGCAGTACCTGTTTTTCAGTTTGTTTCCATGAAGTTCAATGAGGGACTGTTATATTCTATCTGGTAGAGCACAGCCGTAACTGGTGTTCTCCATGGTTATGTCCAAGAGTATTGACAGATGGTAGTTTGGGTATTTTGAATTTTGCAGTTTCTCTACATATAAATGTAAAGTATAATTCTACCATATTAACAAATTAGAATTGTGTTTGATTTACCTGTGTATAAACAGGACTGCGTTTTCTGCTAAAAAAAAAAAACCCAAACCAGTAAGTTTTCTCTGATCTGAACACATTTTGCCCAGTTAGTCCTAGGATGAACTGTGGTTTGAATGCAAAGCCTCCCAATTTTAGTTTTTAAATCTTTAACAGATACTGCAATTAAGCCATAGACTAGTCTGAATAAAGCCTACTGCTCCTCTTGCTCCTCTGTCTTCCTTGGTTCTAACAGAGAGAGCTGGGTAGCACAGTGGAGGTATTTTCAGACATGCTCCAGCTGGTGCTAGCACCGTTGTCAGCGTGTGATCGTTGGATTAATGGACAGCCAATGTAGTTTTGCTGGGCAGATGAACAGAATTGGGCTATGACGATGGAAAGCTCTGGAACAGGCTGCCCGCGGAAGAGGTTGAGTCACCATGCCTGGAGGTACTTAAAAGACATGTAGATGTGGCGCTCAGGGACACGGTTTAGTGGTGGACTTGGCAGGGCTGGGTTATGGCTCGACTTTGCTGCCGTGCCGGCGGGAATCACCCAACCGCCGCCCGCCCTGGCAGCCGCTCCATGCAGGAAGCGGGGAGGAGCGCAGCTTCTCCCGGGATAAAGCCGGGCAGCAGCCGCCTCACCCTGACCCTCGGCCGGAGAAAGCCATTTCGGGGGCTCCAAGCGTTTCACTGGTCTCTGAACCCCCTCGCCGAACGGCGGGGTGCTCGGCGGCGCGCTTCACCTCAGCGGCCGCGGGCCACACACGGGGTGGTGAGCGGCGACTTCTGGCCGAGTCGGCCTGTCCCCACAGCGCCCTCCCCCCGCCATCACCGCGGGCAGGGCAGGCGGTGGCGCCCAGCCGGCTCGTACCTGTGCCGGAGGAGGAGGAGCCGCAGCCGCGGAGAGAGAGGGACAAAGTTAACTCTGGAAAGTTTTCAGTGGGGAGTGGGTGGGAAGAGAAAGACGGTGAGCAGAAGGAAAGTCGTGCCCGCTCCGCTGGCCGCAGCCGGGAGCTCCCCGGGGAGGAGGCAGCAGCCGCCGGGCCGCAGGAGACGAGAAGAAACGGCCGCCGTGGGCTCCCCTCTGAGCGCAGGCACTCGGAGCCTGCTGAGGTGGCCAGCTCCCGGGAAGGGGGCACAGCCGTCCCTACTGTCCGCCTCCTTGGGTGTCCTCGCCGCCGGGTGAAGCAGGCTACCGGGAACCGGGGACCCCGCACTCGGAGGAGCTCCCGTGGGGGCGCGGGGCTGCTGGCGGCCCCCCGAGCGCCGTGCTCAGGACGCTTGAGACGGAGGCTCCTTCGCTACCCGCGTTAGGGATCGCATCTCTTCTCCACCAGCACCCCCTGCACTTTCCTCACTACGATCGGCGGCTCCCATGGCCCTGAGCAAAGGGCTGCGGCTGCTCTGGAAGCAGGAGCCGGGGCCGAGCGCTCTGCTGGAGTCGCGCACCCGCCAGGACTGCCTGTTGCTGGAGGCCGGTACCGTGGCGGTGCTCAGTAAGTGTCCCGGGCCGGGCTTCGCTTCCCGCGCGGTGCGTGGCGGGGAGGCCGGGCCGTGGTTGGCGACTGGCGGCGGAGGGTACGCTGCTGGTGCCTGCGGAGGGGTGCCAGGGTGCTGGCAGCGGCCGGTGCCCAGGGGATTTGGAACATTTTCTCCCCTGAGGCGTGGAGAGAGGGAAGGGGGAGCGCGGATCTGGGCCCAGTGGGACACTGGCCGTAGAAAACTCGCCTCACTGTAAACCCCGGCCTCCAGCATAGCATTCCAGGCCTGCCCTCTCGCTGCCGTTTTAGGGTGATCCCCCCCCCCCTTGCTACGCATGGAGGGTTGGCCATCATCTCCCTGTGCCGCCCGCAGGCCTGATCGATGTCTTAACCGCAGCAGCCAGGTGCAAGAAGCAGGAGAGGCCACCTGCCTGTCTGGTGACTGTGGGATCTTGTCACAGTACATCTTTCCCGTGCAAGACTTGCACTCTGCAGCCTTGTATGACTCTTACTGACTGCAGATTCATGAAAGAATACTGCCGAGGGGATCCAGCTAAAGGGTTGGGCCCCAGTGCCTCTTGAAGAAATTTCTGTTCAGCTACATCGGGTGCTAACCACCAGCATAGACATTGATTTCACAGCTGGGATTGTTTTGGCTTCAGATTCATGTCCCGTAAGAGAACCTGGCATCTTGCTGTGGCTCCATGCCTGCCCATGTCGTTTGCACTGTATATGGTTACCTGAGTGTCTGCTCCTTATTGGAGGTGCTCGAGGCAGCGGAAGTTGTAGATGTGCCAAGGGTTGTTTCATCTTGTGTTCGGATACTTGCCACCCATGAGTTAATGTAATGCTGCTGTTGAGGCAGACTGAGAAAAATGAGGTAACTGAGGTAAGGTGGGAAAAGTAGTGCAGGGAACATGCTGTGCTTATGCTGGGTTATTAAATTGCTTTGCATGTAATACTTACCTGTTCCTGTAATCATGCCACCAATCAGCGTTGTAGGAGTCTGTATTCAAGCAGTGCAAAGGAAAGGGAAGACTTTAAAGTTCTTACTGCAAAGAGTTCGCAGTTTATGTATGTTATGGTTTGTACAATGTCAGTCACAATGTCATCTCAGGATCCAGGTCCACTGAGCTGAAGCTTCTATGATACATAATGACAAGACATTTTAGTGTTGGGGATTTTTGATTGAAGGAAGCCAAAAAAGTCATGAGGCAGCAACTGATTTTCATGAAGATAGTTCTAATCGTGTAAAAATTTTGATCTGCCATGATAAAGATCAGATTAGAGAATTTATGTAGTCTTTCTTAAAATTTACATTAGAAGAATTCTGAATTAGTGTTGTGTATGGTGGCTAGTGTAAAAGCATGTTTGTCATGACCTTTGAAAGTCCAGTGTCACCACTGGAGATAACCGTAATAATCATATATGTGTTGGCATCCAGCCACTCCATGTTAATAACTTTGTCTTTGATTTGATTTGGTTTCTCTTTTCCAGCCTGGGTTGCTTGCTGTATTACAGTAAAAGCTAGTTTATCCAGTTGAGCCTGTGTTTCTTCTGTTACTGCAGCAAAGGACCAGAAAAGGAGGGAAAACCAGCAATAGGAATTATGATGGTAAATTTTCAGTAATTGTGAAGAGCAAAATCTGCAGCCTGGGTGGGAATAGAAACAACAGGAATTCTGTTTTGTTTGTCTGGCATTTAAGCTGTTACTAACCATAGAGCACTGCAGTGGGAGGTTAACATAAACTTTGTATATATGTGGTTTCAGATGTACTAGCCCTAGGATTGTATTAATTTTGGCTTCTCCGTCTAATTTTCCATTTCTAAAAGAAATTCTTTTTAAAAATTGCATACCTGTGGTGAGGAGGAATTTTGCAACTGTGCCTTATGCAAACTTCCACACTAAATAAAAGCAGATACATAAACCTGAAGCACTTAAGTTGTCAAACAGTTTATGTGGTTTTGCAACAGAAGTCTCGTGTTGAGAGAACTGTCAAGAGAAATAATCATGGATGGACAATGGAGGCCCTAGAACAAATTTTAGTCATTGTTCATTATTCTTTTTCCAGAATTGCAAAATATTTCTGCCCTTGAACAGACATGACAACTACCCTTTTTTTGAAAGTTTGAGTGCTTCTATAATACTTCTGTACTACAAGAAGTTGTAATGTTGAATTTAACCTTGTTCAAGTGACAGCAGGGAGTGGGAATCATCAAGTGGTGGAGTTACAGAAATCTAAAAGAACAGTTCTGAATTGCTGTCAAGGCAGTCACTGACATAATCTACAGTGCTGGAAATACATCTATTTTATTATAGGAAGTCATCTTAGTGAAATGGTGTTGACAGGAGTGCTCTGCTATTGAAATTCAGCATAAAAATATGTTTTTTCAAAGGCAGAGCTAAAGGTACACATAATTTTTTTTTTTTTTGTTTTCTTCTGAGCACTTTGATTCTGCAGTTGCTTTTACTACAGGATGTTACAGCACCTCTTATGGTGGCTCCTAGGTGCATGTTTTTTTGGAAATACATGTTTCTGGAAAAACTGAAGTTTTTCCATCAGTTTCACCCACAGATCTGAGAATTAAACCTTTACTAGAGATAAAACTTTTATATAGTTAAAGTGTTTGTATAATCAGCAGAACAACTCTGTGCCTCCGATGCAGCTTCAGTTGCAGGTGTGTGTGCAGTTCTCTGATGCAGCTGAGTGAAATCAGAGTATAGCCTTTCTGGGGGAGGAATGCAAAACCAGGAAGTAGCAATCATTTAGCTGTGTTATCTTTTTTTCTTTTTTTTTAAATACAGAATACAGTTTCTGTACTGTAGGTACATTCACTGTTTATAGTTAGCTTTAGTTTTGTATTTAGGTGGGTAAATATGTGTGTGGTATGGAAATATGCATATTTATCACTACCTGCAGCTAAGCAGGTGTCTATTTCCAGAATCAAGCTTAAGAATCCAAGGGGAGAGCTAGAATCTGTAATTTGGTCCCAGAGTCTTTTCTTTAAGAGCTCGCTCTTCAGTTTTATGTTTAAGCTGTAGGTATTGTTATGTCTGTTGTTAATATTGAACCTGGAACCAAGGTACCTTTCTGCCCTCTTATACAGTCACTGACCTTTCTGAGTATCCTGTGTTTGAGAGCCATGCTGGTTCCTGCTGAAGTCTGAGGCATCAGCCTTAAGGAAGGGCTGAATAAAGGAAATTGTGTACAGCTGGTCAGTATGTCTAGCTTTTCCTGCTAGCCATTAAATTGAATTTCCAGCTTTCATAAGAAGGAAGTTGCACTTGGATAGGCCATGTAAAATTGTATGTGTATCCATGGTGTGTTCATTCGCTCTAAAATATTTTATGCATGGGAAAATGTCACTTTTAGTTGAGTTTATTGAGGTTTAGTTTCATTGAATTGTTGTGTATCTTTTGTTTTGCAAGGGTTACAGTATATAATTTACATCAGGAGCTTTTACGTAATTGATATTAGGTACTTGAGGAGTACAGACAGTGCAGGTTGGTAAGTTGTTATGAACACAACACAGCTGTAATTATTGCAGAAAGGTGCATACTCAATTATATGCTTAATGGAAGAGAAGTTTACTGAAAATGTTAATGGGAAGCTTTAGTGGAGTTTGGTAATTACTATGTGTACTATTTAGTTACCTATAGTTATTAGTAAGTAGTAAACAAATGCACTGTGCATTTGCAAACTTGACTTATTCTCTAGATGGAAAACTTTATCACGAATTTAATCAACTTCTGCAGAAGTACTGTTCATTAACTACATATGTATGTATGCCTGGAACTCAAGCTGTCTGGCTTGAAAAAGGAAGGACTTTACATGTGAGCAGAGTACAGTTAAACACCCAGTCCTCATCCTAAGTTTTCAAGCAGATTGCTCTCATTGCCTTGCTTCTGCATTTCAGAGTTTTTATGAAAAGTGTTGCAGAATAAAACCCCTGACTTTGGAACATTTGAAGAAACGCAGAAATAATTTTCATGTTACCAGTTAAAAAATGCTAAGTCTTTATATTTTTTATAGTAATTTATCCCTTGAACTCTCTTTATCCAGCAAAGGTAGTAACACATCAGTTGGTTTTATTCTTTGTTTAGTCTTTCTCTTGTGTCCTAGCACTGTTTGTGAGTACTCTGTGAGATGTTTCAGACCAGATTTTGATGGCAATTACGTTATTTTATTAAGAATTTTTTAAGATTTATAAACATTTCTTGGAAAGAGCCTTGGGTGACATGGTTTAGTGCGAGGTGTCCCTGCCCATAGCAGGGGGGTTGGAACTAGATGATTTGAAGGTCCTTTCCAACTCTAACTATTTTATGATTCTATGAACTTGGCTCAAGCCCTCTGAAATCATACCCTGTTAAAGTCATATTCTAGCCATCCTTTCTATGTATTTTTTTTTTTATACTGGTTTCCTCCTCCTACTCCCTCCAAAAAAGAGGAAGTTGGCTGGGGTCTGTCAGAATCCAGCAAAGACCTCCCAGTGTTGGAGGGATGTGGCCTGTATCCTCACTTTTACACCTACAGGGCATGGAGCGAGACACAGCCGTGGTGGCTAGAGGCTCTGTGGCACAAAGAAAAGTTTGTGCAACACCAAGGAGTGTAATGGGACAGGAGACTTCAAATTCCTTCAGTATCTATAACAAAGGGATATTATTTTTCCCCATATAGACATGGTCTGTATGTACTAAAATATTCTGTCCTCTCCACTTCTGTGACCAACAGCCATGTTCCTTCCATCTCAAACTATCCGTGGGTGAAGTCTTAAGCATGCAGAGTCTTTGGAGGTGTTGAGAAAAGATCACTGTCACTTTTTTGGTTTCTGAACCAAAAATTGCTTCAGGGGGCAAAATGAACCCTAGCATAAATAACAGAATCTTCCATGTGGTAGAAGTTACTGGCAAGTTGTTAGCCAGCCAAAAAGAGTGGCAATGCAACCTGGAGTTCTTCTAGAGCTTTGTGTTCAGAGCCTGTGCCTCCTTGTAGGCAGCTCTGTTGGTACTGATTCTATTGTGTAGGCAAATGTTCTGTCAAACAACTTGCCCAGAATGATGGCATGTTTCCGTACCAGTACTGACAAAACACAGCTATTTATCTGTGCATTTGGAAAAGTCCCATGCCTGGAACTGATGTACATGTGATGCCAATGGCTTAACCTGTGAAACTTCGGTGATTTCTGTACATGCTACCAAAAAACTGGTCTGGTGAAGTTTTCTTTTAAGTGCCAGAGAGCTAAGCTTCCAGAGTCTGAGCTCTTAAGTGGTGCTGTTACTAAATATTTAGATCATTACTGTCCAGAGTAAGAATTCTGTTGCTTATGTTTTGTTTCTCTGGTATGTGTGCCATCAACGTTTTACTATTTTTTTCCTGATTCACTCAGTGTTTCTAAGAAAGCAGACTAGTTTAGTTGTGAAAGTCTGATAGCGAAAATTAAGAAAAAAATTAACATATCTTTTTTTATTTGTTATGGATGCAAGAACTGAGACAAATGTGTTTTGATTTCCTTTGGGGTTGGCTCTGATAAGGAATTTTGCAAGTGGAATTGTCCTTTCTTTCACTTCAAAATGTCAGTGGTATACAGGATATTTGTTTTCATGCTTCTCACTGAGCTGTTTGCCTCTTGAGGCTTATAAAGAAAAGGCTGTTTCTTTCTTTTCCGTTCTTTTCTGTCATCTATTGCAGGCAGTTAATGACAGAGTTCAGATTTATTTTGTTTTTTTAACTGCTGAAGCTTATTAGGAACATAAGATTTTAAAGTATTAGTCAACCTCTGAAGTACCATGTTGCTGTTTATCTGTGGTTCAAAAGTAAAAGGGCATTTCAGGATACAGGCTGTTTTCCTCATTTATGAGGTTAACCTCGCTCTTTGTTGGGAAATATATAGAAAACACAGACTTATTCAGGAAGTACTTTGTTTTTACTTTAAAGTAGCTAGTGATAGGTCTGGGCTGTGCTAATTCTTACTTTACTGAAACATGTTTAATTCCTATTGAAATCGTACCTGATTTCAATAGGATATCAATCAAAACATCTGATGTGCCTACATCACATTATTTTTCTTGCATAAAAATTGCATCTCTATCTAAAATTAGACTATTAGAACCTGGAAGCAGAAACCATCTCTTTTTGTACATCAAGGAAAGATATATTTTAGCTTATGACCAGATAAATTATTATTTTTTTTTTTTTAATTTTAGATTGGTGTAAAGTTCACATGTACTTGTATATTCCTTTATTCTGAAACTATCAGTTTTTACTTGCTGTGTTCCTAGAGCATTTTAACCCTACCTTTATGCATTTACTGAGCGGAATCAACTGGAAAGCATTAGTGTAGGCAATAACAATCTGAAACTTTTATAAAGGCTGGAAAACTAAATTTTGCTGCCTTTCATTTTGTTTCTCAGCTCCAGAAGAAAAGGATGCAATTAAAGGACAATATGAAAAACTCATGGATGCTTATGGCTGCTTAGGAGAGCTTCAGCTTAAATGTGGTAAGTGACCATCTGTATGGCTGAGATTATAAAATGCCAAGATGATGCTAAACATGAGCAAGTAGCTGAAGTTGTCCAGTTCCTTAACTTGTGAAAGCTAATTACACTGTGTTAGGTACAGTCTGGAAAAAATACATTTCTTTTTCTATGCTGTGCCAAAAGCGTATCCCTAAAGGATAGTCTAAGAATTACGGATTTTTTTATCACTTTTGTTTCATCTGCAATTCTTAGCTACCTAAAGATAATTGATGTATCTTTCCCTACTACATTTGTCCAAGGCAAGCTGTGATTTCTTACTTTTTTTTTTTGAAGGGTTACATTTAAACACTGGTTAATCAAGGTCATTTGATACTGTGGTACTACAGATTGACAGTCCTTGATATAACACCCAATTGCCTTTAATTGAATAATTGACATGGATAAGCATCTGCAGAAGCAGGCCTTTAACTTCAGCTAGTAAGAGTAAGGAATATTTATTGTCTTTGCTGTAAATTTCTGTACAGTTTGGGAATCTTCATTTACTAAAGGACTTGCTATTACACGGACAACAGGAATGTTAATAGAAATATCATGTTTCAGGAAGACAGCTGGAGTCATTGATTTGAAGGTACCTGTCATGGGTTCAGCAGCAGCAGTCATTTTTTCTTTTGCATAGTAGCTGGTGCATCACTGTGTTTTTGATTTTTGGCTTGGGAACAGTGCTGATAACAGAATGTTTAGGCTGGCCAAGAACTTTCTGAGTTTCATGCTCTGACAAGGAGGAGGGGAAGCTGGGAGGAAGCAGAGACAGGGCACCTGACCCAAACTGACCAAAGAGGTATTCCATACCACAGCATGTCATGTCCAGGGTGTAGAGACAGAGAGCAGAGACTGGGAAGGTTGGTGGGGTGGACTGTGTAGTCGAGCTTGGTATCAGGTGATGAGGGGCACTGCTTGGTTTGGCTGGGTGGAAATCAGTTGGTGAGCTCTTGTATTCTTTCCTTGTATTTGCCTTGTCATTATTATTACTGGTGGCAGCAGTAGAGATTTGTGTTTTACCTTAGTTACTAAACTGTTCTTTTCTCAACCTGTGGGAGCTGCATTCTTTCGATTCTCATCCCCCCAGGAACTGGGGAAGAAAGAGGGAAGAGTGAGTGAGAGAGCAACTGCGTGAGTTTGAGGGGCTTAAACCACGACAGTACCTTATACAGCAGACTTCACTAATGAAAAAGAGATTCATTAAAGCTATATTCACTGTATGTGTTGTTCACACAGTCTTCATACTGTAAGCCTTAATTTTGACTTGGAGGAATCATAGAATAATTTGGTTTGGAAAGGACCTTAAGATCATCTAGTTCCAACCCCCCTGCCATGGGCAGGGACATCTCCCACTAAACCATGCCACTCAAGGCTCTATCCAACCTGGACTTGAATACTGCCAGTGATGGAGCAAACCATTCCAGTGCCTCACCACTCTTTCCTGTATAACTTGCTGCTTGGTCAGTGGTGGTGTGAGCACTGGTGTATTTAGACCAGTAGATGTAAGTGTAGCTTTTTATAGCCTACTTACCATTTTATGGTTTGAGTAATATGACTTGAGATAGATCTGAAGAGATGATTGCAATCAAGAGAGATTTGTGTCATAAATTAAAACTGTAGGCTCATCTAGTCTTTTAAAATTAGTGTGGGCTTTTTATTTGTTTTGTTTCTTGTGGAATTAATTAAGCATTTCTGTGGAGATTAATATCATTCGTTGATATAATTAAAAACAAAGGACTTGTAATTAGCTTTTCTTGGAACTTGAATCTGTTTTTCTTCATAGCAGTCTAATGAATCCTGTTGTAATAGTAAATTTAGCTACACAATAGGGTAGCTATTGCATTCAAGCTCTTCAAGCTACAGATGAGTGTAGTTTCTTGTATGTGATGGGAACTAAATACATCCAGTTTTGGTCTTCCTGTTAAAAGGTGAATGATTTTAGGTGGGATGTGAAATTTTCTCAGTCTTTTTCATTTCTTCTTTTATCCTTTTATTTCTGTGTATGCCATGACCTCATTACTTTTTGAACAGCAGCTGCTAAATTTCAATGCCCTCAAAGTGTGAGGTTTTCCCTCTGTGAATTTCATCACTGCGCCTCTGTCTAGTTCTAGATTTCAATTACAAGTCCTGGTACAGGACTTCCTTTTGGAGGGATTATTAAAAGTTTTATTGATGATTGGATAACAAAAGCTAACTGGAGGCAAACTTCTGTGATTGAAAAGTCAGGAAGGTCATGCTGTAATGGTAAGCAAAGGTAAGCAAATATTTTCTGATGCTGAACATATAACTACCATCCTTTTAGCTGTTGCTTGCATAAATGATTAATACTAGAAAAGAATTGTATTGTGTTTGCATGTCAAGGTTTAGGTAGCAGTGGGGGTTACAGAGGAGGCTTCTGTGAGAAGCTGCTAGAAGCTTCTGGGTCTGATAGAGCCAAAGCCAGCTCCAAGATGGACCTGCTGCTGGCCAAAGCCAAGCCCATGCCCATTAGTGGTGGTGGTAACACTGCTGTGGTAACATACTTAAGAAAGGGAAAAAAATCCTGCGTAACTGCAGCTGGAGAGAAGAGTGAGATTATGTGAGAGCAACAGCTCTGCAGACACTAAGCTCAGTTCAGAAGGAGGGGAGGAAGTGCTTCAGGTGCCAGAGCACAGATTACCCTGAAGCCTGTGGTGCAGCTTGTGGTGAGGCAGGCTGTCCCTCTGCAACCCATGGAGGTCCACAGTGGAGCAAATGTCCTTCACAACCTGCAGGTGGATCCAACACCAGAGCAGGGGGATGCCTGAAGGAGGCTGTGACCTTATGGGAAGCCCACACTAGAGCAGGCTCCTGGCAGGACCTGCAGCCCCATGGAGAGAGAGGAGCCCGTGCTGTAGCAGGTTTGCTGCAGGACTGGTGACCCTGAGGAGGACCCACGCTGGAGCAATCTGTTCCTGAAGGATGGACCCCCTAGAAGGGACCCACACTAGAACAATCTGTTCCTGAAGGATTTCACCCCATAGAAGGGACCCACACTAGAACAATCTGTTCCTGAAGGATTTCACCCCATGGAAGGGGCCCATGCTTCAGCAGTCTGTTCCTGAAGAGCTGAGCCCAGAGAAGGGGCCCATGCTGGGAAAGTATGTGAAGAACTGCTGCCTGTGGGAAACACTCTCTTTGGAGAATGTCACCGAGGACTGTCTGCTGTGGGAGGTATCATATGCTGGATCAGGTGAAGAGTGTGAGGAGTCTTCTCTGTGGGGAGGAAGGAGCTGCAGAGACAACCTGTGATGAACTGACCACAATCAGCTTCTCCCATTCTGTGTGCTGCTGTGGGGCAGGAGGTAGGGAAAATCAGGAGGAAAGTTAAGGCCAGGAAAACAAAAGGGGTGAGTAGAAGGTGTTCTCAGGTTTCACTTAATTTCTTATTATCCTACTCTGGTTTGATTGGTAGTAAATAAAACTAATTTGCCTAAGTTGAGTCTGTTTACTCCAGAATGGTAATAAATGAATGGTATTTCCCTGTCCTTAACCCATGAGCCTGTCATTTCTCCCCACTGTCTAGTTGAGGAGGGGAGTGATAGAGCAGCTTTGGTGGGCACCTGGATCAATCCATACAGGAAAAACTTTATTTTTCATAGAAGGTATTTTAGTGGGTACAAACAAGGGCAGAATTGGCCAGCTCTTCAATGAGCAGCAGTGACCACATCGACTTTGTTCAGGATAGGAGGACATTCGGTGGATAAGGAACTGGCTGGATGGCCACATGCAAAGAGTTGTGCTCAATGGCTCAATGTCCAGGTGAGGACCAGTGACGTGTGGTGTCCCTCAGGGGTTGTTGTTGGGACCAGCGCTCTTCAACATCTTTGTCAGTGACATGAACAGTGGGATTGAGTACACGCTCAGCAAGTTTGCCAATGACACCAAGTTGTGTGGTTTGGTTGATATGCTGGAGGGAACGAATGCCATCCAGAGGGACCTTGACACACTTGTGAGGTGGGGCTGATGCCAACCTGATGAAGTTTAACCATGCCAAGTACAAGGTCCTACAACTGGGTTAGAGCAATGCCAGGCACAGCTACAGGTTGGGCAGAGAAGAGATTCAGAGGAGCCCTGAGGAGAAGGACTTGGGGGTGTTGGTTGATGAGAAAATGAACGTGAGCCGGCAGTGTACGCTTGCAGCCCAGAAAGCCAACCATATCCTGGGCTGCATCAAAAGGATTGTGACCAGCAGGTCAAAGGAGGTGATCTTGGCCTTCTACTCTGCTCTTGTGAGGCCTTACTTGGAGTACTGTGTGCAGTTCTGGTGTCCTCAGCATAAAAAGGACATAGAAGTGTTGGAACAAGTCCAGAGGAAGGCCACGAATACAATCGGGGGCTGGAGCACCTTCCTTATGAAGATAGGCTGAGAAAGTTGGGGCTGTTCAGTCTGGAGAAGAGAAGGCTGCGTGGAGACCTCAGAGCAGCTTTCCAATGTCTGAAGGGGGCATATAGGGATGCTGGGGAGGGACTCTTCATGAGGGACTGTAGTGAGAGGACAAGGGGTAATGGGTTCAAACTTAAAC
>JASSUY010022433.1:0-52769 GCA_032466535.1 Forpus xanthops
GGGGGGGGGGGGGCACAGAACTGTTTGAGGGGCCTCAAACTACGACATAAAGGTACATTTTTTGCACAAATGGCAATTAAAATATTCAAACACAACTTAAGTTTTTGAGCTGTCTGCTCTTCCTATATCCAAAATCTCCTTTTCAGAAAAAGTTCAGAAAAGAATCAGATGCTTGATATACTCCACCATAACAGTCTGTAATCTACCATTCAACAAGCAACTCATGGAACTGTAGGATAAATTTCAAAACATACACTCAGAACATACCCTACTAAGAGGCCTAGGTCTTTCATTTTTACCCTGTGTGCTTAAGTATGATAAACTATAAACACATATAGATTTATCTGCCATAGAAATGTTCAATAAAGTTACAAAGCATGAGTACCAACATCACTAAAACCAAGCTGCTTCTTCAAGCCTCTGAGAAAGTCAGTTTTTTACACAGAGACTGGAAAATTTTGCAAGGAGTCTACAGTTTTTCATCCTCTTCACTGCCCTAGGATTTAGGGAAACACGAGGCCTTTCCTTTGTTTGAGCAAAACAACAGTCAATAGCTGTTCTTAGAACTAGTGGAAAGCTGCAAACTTCAGCTAAGAGATCTCATAAAAGTGTTATTAATTCTGTTGTAGGATGTGTTGTTCGCATGTGTGCACTGCTAGTATGTCTGCTATTTTAGAACTGGAGTATTCTGGCCAGCATTGTCCTCCAAAGTTCATTATATGCTGCCATGTGCTATGATGATAACAGAAAGTAAAGTGCAAGACCCACATTCCTTTCAGTTTCTTTGTCAACTGTGAATGTTATACTAATGAGACAGAGGCAGGTCACAGAAAGTACATGCAGATAATTCACTCCTAAGCACTTTAATGACCACACAGCAAAGTCTTCCTTTCTTCTTGGAGCTTCTGCCTACAAGCTATACTCTTGTGGCTCACACACAGTAATCTGATGTACCAGAGTTCAACTAAAAATAGATGGCAATCAAGTTCTGCCAAAAGAGGTGTCTGCTCCAGATCACACCACCAGCAAATGGTGCTTCCAAAAACTACGTGTGGAACCCCATATGGCTGCTTTCCAGATGTCAGCAACGCAGATGCATCTCAAGCAGAAGTGCTTGCTGCCTGTTAAAATGAAGCAGGTAATGGAAAGGGACCTAGCAGAGTAGATAAACACAAAATATAAGCCCTTGTTATTGCTACTTTAAAAGAACTCTTTTGAGATATTGCCTAATATATGGCTTATTAAAGCAGCAAACATTTTAAAGAAGTCTTGGCGTGAATGTTTATATTCTGCTTGCTGAGGCAGCTTTCCCTAGTAAGGATGTATTAAGATGTAAAAATTGCAAAAATATACTACTACAGTTATGAATGCATAAGGCTAGGAAGTACTGTCATCAGCTGCCTGGTAGACCAAGGTGCTTATTTTGAATTTACGGAAAAACACTTATTAATCCCCCAAGGAACCTAGATCTCAGACATTGAGTAAAAAATGCTCTTATGTAAGAGGAAAGCAAACCTTATTAACTCCTAGTTACACCTTCAGAGAATTAACTGGAAATCCAGATGCCTTATCTCTGTAACCTATGATCTGAGCACAGATAATTTGCTCCTTTGTTTCCAGTTTTACCTCAGCTGTACTTGCTTTGCATTGAGTTATTTTTTTGTTACATAAGTGGAATAAAAACTACATTCGTGGAGGCTACTGTTCAACTGAAACTGAAAATCTCTTTCAGAATTTCCCCCTTCATTTATTGTTGGGGCAATAAGAATGTTTGAAATTAACTAGTAATTCACGTGAGATTATTTTGGGCATATTTGTTCCAATGTGATGGTCCTACCAGTTTGATGGCTGAAAACATCAATGTTTCTTGCTGATCCTTTAAAAAAAGCCTTTCATCAATATAATGGTTGAAAGTGATTCGCAAAATATGACTGACCCAAGAAAAAACTCACCCACGAGAAAATCCATGTGAAATTGTAAATATAGATAACATACCTGCATGCTCTCACTGTAGTTGGTTATTTGCTGGGATATGGTGCTGATTACTGAGTCATGTAATTCATATTTTTATCACTAACAACAGTGACAGGTGTATTTGCAGCATATTGGAGGAACGTCCAAGAAATCTACAAGTGCTAACTATGAGAAAGCATTAATCCTTACTTTGCAGATGAAGAACAAATGTACAAGACACTTCTGTTGTACCCAACAAAACCCAAGAACAAGTAGATTCTGTACTTCTAGACAGACTTGAGTCAGGTATGGCAATTTCTCTGTCCTTCCTAGCTCAGTCCATGACAACAAACTACCTGACAATAGGTTTTGTTTGGAGGATTTACTCTCTGTCATGTAATTTCAGACTTCTTTTGCAGCTTTAAAATTTTACTGTATGTGTATGGATGAGAAAGGAAGAATGACTCCATAGGAGTTTTAGATGCTTTACTTTTACTGCCATACACACTGTTTTCTGAGGTGTCTGGCACTAAGGGTGCAATGTATTAAAATGATTGATTGATTGCATTTTAAAAATAGAAGTACTGTTCTGATACTGGGATTAACTATTATCATTAAGATATGGCAGAATTTTAAACAGCTCCGAAGCTGCACCCTACTGTGAATGTAAAGCGCCCTTCCCTATTCCCCCCTTGCCTGTGCTATACGCACACACCAGAGCTTTTCATAAAGGAACCAAATAAATGCCACTAAATTAATTCCTTGCACAGTAAGTACTGTATCCATAGGACCACAGTAGCAACTCCACAGTGTCCTTTTGACTCCCATTGTGCATTTTTAGCTTGATTTCATGAAATTCAGAGCCTCCTCTCCTTTTTTTTCTGAACACCATTATGTGCTGCCCTACGGGAGAAACTTAAGCATTGGTATTTTGAAGATTCTTATTTTTACATAACCTATACATTCTAGATTAAATGGTGGTTAGTGAAGGGGCTACAAATAATATTAAGAATAAAAGGCTCTACTGGTTTGAGGTGAGATAGAGTCTATTTTCTTCATAGTAGTTTGTATGGGGCCGTGCTTTGGATTTGTGCTGGAAAACGCTGACAACACAGGGATGTTTCAATTACTGCTGAGCAGTACTTGTACAAAGCCAAGGCCTTTCCTCACCTCATGCCACCAGCAAATGGGCTGGAGGTGCACAAGAAACTGGAAAGGGACACAGATGGGACAGCTGGACCCCAACTGATCCAGGGGATATTCCACACCATATCACATCATGCTCAGCATATAAAGCAGAGGGAAAAAGAAAGAGGATGAACACTCAGAATGATGGCATTTGCCTTCCCAAATAACCATTACACATGATGAAACACTGCTGTCCTGGGTATGGCTGAACACCTGCCCGTGATGGGAAGTGGCAAATGAATTTGTTGCTTTCATTTGCTTGTGGCATGCAGCTTTTGCTTTACCTGTTATATTGACTTTATCTCAACCCACGAGTTTTCTCACTTTTATATTCTCTCCCCCATCCCACTGGGGAAGTGTGAGTGAGTGGCTGTGTGGTGCTTATTAGCCAGTTGGGGTTAAATGATGACAATAGTGTAATCTGGTGGCCCAATACAGTGTAAACAGGTTCTGATTCAGAGCTGGGTGACCGACTGCAGCTACAGGGAGACCCTGCCAACAGCACGTTCGTGCCAATAGAAAAGAACAGTTGATGGCATCTACCCAAGGTCAGCTCCTCAAATTCGGGAGCTGGTTTTCTTCCAGACACTGTAAAGTTGCTTGTTTAAACGCAGCCAGTCGGCAACAATTAAGAGTCTAAATAAAACATGCAGATTTTGTGCTCCTTTTGAAATCTCCTCTGTGCCACGCTGTTTATTTTCTATTTCTCACAGTCTTCATTATCCAAAATTCAGGCTACAAAATGGCGGTCAGAGTGAGGCAGACATTTTGTAACTGTCTCATTAAAAGCCTAACAGAACAATGAAAATGCGTCGAACGAAAAGAAGCAATCTGAGGAGCCAAAAGGAGCATGTAGTTCTATGGCGACCAAGCTTCTAAGCAAACCCTTTATGTTATTTTATAGCAAAGTTAAAACAAAGCGTCACTAAGAAGCAACCTGACAGTATTTTACTCCTGTGCAGGCAAAATACAGTGCAGGGTAGTCCTTTTCAAACACTTTCACTTTGGAGAGCACAGCTCATCACCTATCTGAGCACAGATTCTGCTGTGCCCCTGTCTACTGTGTGCCATATGGACTCAAAGACCACCCATTGACAGTGACTCAGTCACTATAATCTTAACCACATTCTTCCCTTGAAAGTCCAGACACTAATGTTTTCTATTAGAGCTTCAGCAACTTTACAGTCCTCAGCCCAGCTTTTAAAGCACTTGCAACAAAAATCAGCAAGCGAACATTTGAAGAATGGAGCCTACCTCCATCTCTGCAGATTCAAATCCGACATCATTCAGATTTAACTATCTAATGTGTAATAAGCAAAGAACAAAGTAATACCATAGCTGACGAAAGCAAAAAGCCCCAAGAATAAGCCTGTTTCCCCTTTTTTGTGCGACCACCTGACTGCTCATAGAAGTATTAGCAACTGATGTGTCCTAAGAAGCAAATGTGCAAATCTTCAGGAAAATCTGCAAAGCACATGCTACTCATTAAAGATTTAAGTACCTGCCAAATTTCAGGTTTAGAGATTCAGACATTTCTGCACTGTTCCCTGAATACAAAAACAACAAAACAAAACCCACACAAACCAACCTACACCAACTTTTAATATGGAAAACCTATGTTTTTGTCACCCTCCTATAAATAAAAAATGGCTGAGGGGATTTTTGCTTACATTTTTTAATGATACAAAACAAGCAAAGCAGCTGGGTTAATGTTAAATTTGAAAAGGGGAATATAGGTTTTAAAGAAACACACTTATATAATGAAAAAAATTATTAATTTCAATGAAGCTTTCTATTTGAGCACCTTCTAATATGGAACTTAAATCAATAAAACAGGTAAGGACTAATTACATAGACAGGCATGCTGAAAACACAGGCATACATCTACACCGACATTGAAAAAGACTCGGCTAAAGCAATGCATCTCTGTTCCCTCTTTTCTTACAACGACTTGTATGCAGTGCGATGCTGCTACTTGATATTTAATGAAACAGGCAACTGAATGAGAAGAAATGGCTGGCTCCCAAAAGCCAAAGTTAAGTAACCCTTCCCAGAGTACAAAAGTACAGGTGGGAGAGTGAACCAGCTCCCTGGAAAAAGAGCCTGGAGAAGTTTCTTTTGAAACTTTATCCCTTGGTGGGAAAAGGGAGAAAGCTGGTGTGCCTTACTGTGCTGAAAGAAAACTACTCTGAGCTCCACAGACAAAGCAGGGTAAAATGTTCTCAGGAAAGGGAAGAATTTAGCCTATAGTTTACATATGACTGTGACACAGTTGCTGGTAAGACTGTATCTTGCTTTTATACATGTGAGAAATTTCCAAGCTACACAGTGACCGTTCCCTTACAAGCAAGTAAGAGATACAGCAAGTGAAAGGTGATTTGTTTGAGCCACATAGACCTGTAGTATACATATAAAAGGACAGGAAGAGAATTATTAGCACAGCCTGTAACCTTGGCGGAGCCAGAGCTGCCCAAGATAGGCACATGTGTGATGCTGTTAACATATGGTGGAGGTCCCGCTCCAGACTACACTACAGCAAGGCCTGAGAGAGACAGGTCTGAAGAGTCCAGCTGCTAAACGACCCCCTCCATTGCTTGCGTGAAGGCTGTCTCTTACAACACAATATAGCCCTCTGTGTTCCACAGGAGATGTTATTTCTCCAAGACATGTTTTGCAGCGTCCCGTGTCTTTATGGCGGGGCTAGCAATCTGCTGCACTGCTGTGACAACAGGTGGGACTGCTCTTTCAGAACTTGAACAGACCTGTCAAAATCCGGACGTCTGCCAAGCTTACTACTACACAGATGCTGTATTCAAAGGTTACAACCCATCTCTAAGCCCACTGGGTTAAAAGCAATGTTGATTACAGTTGTCCTCTGCTTTCATTACAAAACCCCCAAATTGTGGAAAGAATTCTGAGTTTTGTTACAAATTTGGAAACAGGCCAAAGTTCATGAAGAAGTTCCCTAAGGGTCGTGATCCTTCAGACTAAAGCTAACTTGAATCTGAGCTGAGAAAAAAAAATACTCTGAGCTAAAACTGGAAGTGTGAGAAACTTGTGGTTTGACAAGATTTCCTTGCAAAGCCAGGTGAAGTTCCATGGTTTCCGTGATATTTCACAAAGCGCGCCAGAGCGCCTTTGAACTTGAAACTCAAAGCAGAATCCAGCAGCTGCAAACTTAAACACGGCAAGACAAAGATAAAGAAGAAAACGTCTGCATGAGCTCCTCGGAAGAATACACTGCCTTTCCCCTGCCGATGTTTGAAGAATCAGAGGTCTACACATCCTACTTTTCAGTTTAAATAAAAACATTACAGAGGTACGGCAGAGGCACTGTTGCATTACCTAAGTGAGGCACCTGTGGGTGGACTGCAGAGTCCCTGTTAAGACTGCTGCCCACTGCTGTTCTTGCAGCTAATCACATTTACCTCTAGAAGTTTTGCAGCGCCATCCCCACTGGCTCCATCACAGCTCCTTTTCTAGAGCAACTAAACCTACCGCAGCTTGCTTTCAACGATCAGGAGGGAATGAAAGAGAAGTTGATTCTAGCCTTTAAATTTGAAGAACTTGAATTAAAAAGACAAAACTGGTGACAAAAAGACAAACCCCACAATGTGGGTTTAGGGTCTGAAGCACTATTTTCCTTCAAATAATACTTTCCAGTCATCACTGCAAGCTCTCAAAGCTGGTGAAACAAATGGCTTGGACTCACATCCATGAGGGGTATTATATTAGTTCATGACAGTGTGAATCTCTGTGTTGTTTGGCACCTGCTAGCAAGCTGATGCAGACTACTTTAAGCATCCCCAGTCTTCTGGTCACAAACAGCTTGTAAGAGAGGGAAACCAATGTGGAATAATACCATCTGCATAGGCACGAGTGTTCTACAGCCATATAACTTATCAACTTTGGTTTGCTGTATGTTAAAATTGGAATAATTGTATTCTGTAGGAAATCTACAGTATTTTATGTTTTAAAAGGGCTTTCCTTAATAGCACTGAAAACAGGAGTGTCTACATGCAGTGCATAAAACTGTAAGGTAAAAAGTGACAATCTAAGAATGCAGGAAGCAAGGACAGTAAGCAGCAAAAGAAGAAAGGTAAAATAGGAAAGTAAAAGCAAGATGATTACAGGTGGATGAGAATACAGGCTAAAAAACAACCAGAAAAATTGGGAGAAACATTTAGAACTCATACTGAAAATCAAGTAATTGGAATAAAAACACTAAGCATGTTAATTATGATACATATTTTTGATACTTTTTTAAAGTTTAGAACTTTTTAATCAGTAAAGAAATAACAGTTTTGTTTACTTGTGATTCTACTGTTAAATCAGTAGAGAAAAAGTTCTAAATTTTGTCAGCACTGTTTCTGTCACTGGGCTTCCTTCATTGGTTAAGTATTCCTCAACCACTGTTAAATTCTGGAAATTATATATGCTGATCCTAGAATAATATCCCCTGCCCCACCTTAATCTCTAACACAGCAAACCTGTAAAAAAATAATCACCATTTCCATTAAACAGTTAATAGCCTCACCTCAGGGTCACTGCAGCATTTTGTCCAGTTGCAGTTTCTGCCTATTGGACGGAAGTTTGGGAAACGAAGAGCAGAAAAATACTACTTGGAGAATCACAAATATTACACCTGGGTTTTTATTATATTGCTCTCTGTCCATTTTTGACTAATTTATTTCCCAATGGGGGAGCTTTATATAAGCAGGTGAGAGTCAAACTGATACAGCTGTGAGCATATAAGTGCTGTGATTTTTGATTACAAACCTGGATAAAGCTAAAGTTGTAAAAATTATCTGAAATAAAACAAGCTAGAGCAATAACAAACCCCGAAGTGCTTTCTTGTTAGTTTAAAAAGTACTGGATTTACCATTATGACCTAATATGCTTCTTCATATACATTCTTCTTCATCATTTATGTAAGACCAATTGCAATGACATCAAAAAGAATTTTCATAAATGAATGTTGCCCTATATTTTAAACACTGCAGGTTCCTGAGACAAAAAAATCCACCCCAAACCTCAAAGCTAAAAAATAGTACAACATGAAAAGAAACTCAGGAAAAAAAAAAAGAACCCTGCACACCAAATGAGATTTGCATAGACGTGGTATTTCTTGTCCACAACTCCAAGCACAAGTTTACTGGTTATTAGGAGCTTTATTACTGATACCTCCTACATGCATAACTTCCTTTTGTATTCCTATAGCAAGCCAATCAAACCCATGTCTCTTAATAAGACTCCAATAAAATAAGCATAACACAATGCAAGTATTGCAAGAGTAAAGTCTTAAACACTAAGAGCTCTGTACCTACTGAGACCAAGGCATCAGTCAAAATCTGACGTGAGACTGTGATGAAAGGCTCGTGACATGACAAGGAAATGCAGGTCCTGCTCATCTGCGCAAACAGTCTTCAAACAAGACTACACAGATGGCCCAAAGATGTGTCTTCACAGGATCAGGTCCTTGCAGTCTAAGTAGCAATCTTGAAATTTACTTCTAATTACAGAGACATGGAAGTGGATTGGTCAGTATAAATAACCATAGTCTGGTGGGAAATTCTGGGAAGGAAAAGGTGACTATCTTAAGTCACTGGAGTGAAATGCTAACTCCCTGAATTCTCTCCCCTGCATGTTGGCATTCTTAAGGTAGGGACATCAGCAAGCTTTGTGCTGGCCTGGAGCAACTTCTACCTGTTCCACAAAGTTATCCAAACCACTAATAGTTAACGGTAAATGTACAAAAGAGAACAGTCAAATACTGTCAAGGGAGGTGAAATTAAATATCCCAACAGACATTCCTGTTCATATAACATTCTGCCCAACAGGTTTCCTCAGATACTACAGAGATAAAAATACAATTAGTTTCATTATTAATGCTAATTCAATGCGAATAGAATGGAATAAATAGTTCAAATTATCAATTTCTTTAAGGAATTTTGGACTGGCAACAGTAACATCTGTTTCTTTGTAAAGCAACAACAGACAGCTTAAACTTCAGGTTTGCCTGCCCTGTAATGCTAGGCATCATGATACTAACCTGGAGCTAGGTAATGATTCTCCTGTCAATTTTAATGAGTTTTCAGATACCTAAGCAGGCTTCAAACTAATGAGCACAAGCAGTATCAGCAGCAGCATAGCCACTGCAGCATGGTGTTCACAAGGGACTGGTTTATGTGCCTTAGAGGCTGATCTCTTGTACTACCACATCCAGACAGAGCTTGAGGTGCAGACCAGCCAGCCAAAGGCTGCTTTGGGTATGTTCTGCTTAGATGCAGTCCTAGCATGGGCTTCAACCTAGTTCTTATGTGACAGTGACTATACTGAAAATCAGCCCTTGGACTACCAGCACGATTTGATTAGCAGCACAGCATGATTGGATTAGCAGCTGATGCACTGCGTTAACTCAAGTTTGAAGTGCCTTGCCACTTCTCTATTGCATTACCAATTTAAACATCAGTAGCACTTGCTCTTCAAAACAGGCTCCCAAAGGACTAGTTGACTCAAGTGAAAAGCACTAACCACTCCACAAAACTAGAGGTTTTGTGGGTGAATGAAGTTAAGGTCCCAGTAACACTTGAGTTGGGTCTGTAGTTAACACTTCAGTGAAGACAGATCCTTATTTTACACATGCACACTCAAGAGTTTGTACGACTTATGTTTTTTTTCTTCCCATAAAGTGTTTATTTTCTGAAATACTTTCAGAACTCCTTAATTAACACCATGTTTCTGTTTTTGTATAGGAGGCTGCTTTTTAAAGCTATTTTGAAACATAAATTCTGCACAAACCATTCCATATAAGTTTTTTACTTCTAAAAGCTTCCTTCTGCCACGTTATATTTTTCTGAGTAGGAATCACAGATTACCTAGTTTAGATTCATTGTTTACAGGAGTTTTATGTTTGAAGTTCCCATCTTTTATTACTGCGCAACTGTGAAAGAGTTAATCTCACATCTTATGGGAGTTTGCTCTTAATAAGAAAGCACTAAAGCAAGCCAACAATAATAAGCTAAATGAAGGCCATTCTTTTGCCTTTTGTCAATATTTTCATAGAAACAAATAGATCAAACACAAGATATTTTTTGAGGCTTTTATTTTTTCCCTCTTTGTAAATCATAACTGCTTTGGTATATTTAATTTCAAAATGAGTTCCCTGTGGATTAAGCTAACACAACAGATTAAAAAACCCTTCCAAACCCTGCTATATCTTCAATGGAAAAGTACACAAAATGTTCTTTTGCTATTTCCCCCTGCACATTTTCCAACTTTTGCTCTTTCCCCTACACCTGAAGACCAAACTGTCTGCATTAATCAGAAAAGTCGCAGTCCTATTCTTAGACTTCAAAACACTGCAGCACATATTTTTCTAAATAAATAAAGGATTTTAGCTATATCCAGAGGAATATACTCAAGTGTCTAAATATTTGCAACAGTACACAGATATAGCTGGCATATTCTTACTGGAGGAGGTAAAAAACTGTTCCTTGCAACATGAACTCAGCCCTTGTAAATCAGGGGAAATACCTCTGTTTTGTGACAGTCTGTGTCAGCACTACCTGGTGTCTGTGGCAGAAGGGTTTGAAATGTGTTTGAAGACCCAAAGGACTGTTGTTCCTGAATCTGTACCTGTTTTAAATCTTCTTAAACAAGGTCAGAATACACTTCTGCCCAGTGAGAGGTACTTGTGAGACCTGACTAACTTTTCCATGCAAGGGGACTGGCCAGACTCTGAAAATATTCCACTGCAATACTTGCTTGTCAGCGGGGATTTAATGCGTGGACTTGAATGTCCTTTCTCTTGTCCCTCTGTCCTTACCGGTTACATATGGCCAAGGGCTCCTCAGTGAAATATAGAGTACAGCTGTTAACAACTGCTTTAACATATGGACACATTCTGTTAATGTATTAGGCTGGGGCTTAGTTCCCCACCCCCATTAAATCTGTTTCATACTAAGCCCTTTTTCTGGAAAAAGCCTTTGTAGAAACTGAAAATTCTGGTCTGTAGACAGATGAGAAGGCAGCAGTGGTGATAATGAGACAATCTATGAATGGCATTACACCAATGCCTCAATGTAATGGGAGGTCCAGGCTGGACCACCTCCTCCTTTATGCAGCTGAATCAGAGAATGAAGTCTCAAAACCAGAAGCAAAAGAGACAGAACAAGCCTTATATTTGACAAATCATCAACTCTTCTAGCTGGCCTCATGCAGCTGCAATCTCTACCAGTACCAAAAGAGGCCACCGCAAGAATGCCATGAAAACAGACTGGGATCACCTCTTCCTGCCTGGCCCTTGTCCAAAGTGAAAGAGTACCCTCTAAAAATGTTGCAAGAGTGGTAAAAGTAGTGGCAAATGACATCCTAAATTTTAACAAATTTCTCTGGAGAGAGATGCAGGCATACAGCATGAACACAAAACAATGAATGCTAATTCACAGACAAATAAAAGTCTCAGTTTGCAGCTCTGAAAGATTATGAATTTCAGCCTTAGCATGGATGCAGTTTGGTTACTTATGTATAACAACTGAAGTGGTTTTTTTTCTGTGTTTATTTTGGAGTTGGCTATTTTTAAGGTCACAGTCCCTGCTAAGGGAGGAAACTGCGTCTCTAGGGTATTGGGAATTAAACAGAGGAAAGAAAAAGGCACAGAGAAAGTAACTGCCTTACAGAGAGAACTAAAATGTTTTGTTTCCTTCCTTGTTCAGTCTGTAGTCAAAAAAGAACTTTACGGTAAACATTCATTAATTAAACAAACAAACAAACAAACAACAAAAAGCCAAGAAACCCAAACCAACATAATTCTGAATTTCACAGCAATTATTTTTTTAACTTTTTCCCTCCTGGAATCCCTGCAATATAAAGTGACATCACATCCTGTTGATTGGCTTTTACAGCTTCAGAGGTTAGGCTTACTGCTCTTCTCTCTAGTGACATATAAGGGCATCTATGTCAAGCCAAGTGTTTTATGCAGCCAGTATTCTGACTTGGAGAAATGAATGTGGAGGCGTGGGCAAGGCTGAGAGCTTTGGAAAAGCCGACCGAGACAAAAATCAGGTATTGCAAAGGACACATATTGCACTGGGACCATAGACTTCTGTGCTAGGAATCAGAGGAAACCAGAACTGAAGGAATGGTGAGAGAAAGGACAGAAGCAAGCAACCAGAGAGCCTGGAAAGACAACCAAGGCAATTCCACCATAGGAAAAGAGCAGAATTTACTGCTATCCATTTGCAGCCTGCTCTGACCCTGCTCACGGAGGTCATGCAAGATGTTACAACAGCAAAACTACACTGTATATCTAACAAAAGGAATTCACTCCAGAGTCTTAGGTGTTAAATAACGTAAAGAAAGATCAAAGTCAGCAGCTATATGAAAAGAGACCTCCTTCATAACTTAATTGCTCATTTGCAAAATACCAATGTTATTTATTTAAGCAACTATGACCTTTTTTTATGCACCGTAATGTGTGGGTGTTAGAAGAACATCATGATAATAAATTACTAATACCTTTGATCAGGAGTTGCCTGATTTATTTTGCTGGGATAGCATCCCTATAGAAATAGAGTGGTTTTGTACCTTGCTGAGTCAGGGGTTATGGATATTTCAAATTCTGTCCAGGCTCTGCATCTGCAGAAGAGAAATCCATTTGAATGCATTTTTTGGATGTTTTTTTCTCATGTGCATACCATGAGAAATATATGAAGATTTTGAGAATCCTCCCTTTTAGCTAGCCTCTGCTCTTCTTGCCATACCACAGATTACGGCAGATGTCAGGTGCCATCCTTCAACTGTAGTACCTAGAAGCATTGTTTTGAGGTGCCCAAGACAGATAAAGTATGTACAGACAGGGAATGGCAAGTGCACTTCAGTCCAGAGGACAAGTAATTTCACCTAGAATTGGTTAGGGAAAGAGTGATTAGGACAACATCAAGAAGACTAGAAAGTGAAGGAAGATAGTCCTATGCCTTAAGAGTGGTACAACACTAGACATTACCTGTTCCTTACTTACAAAGATGTCAGCAGTAAGATGTAATGATAAAGGGAAAGTTTCTAGTCTCTACTTATTACTTGGTCCCAACTAGCATAAAGAACACCAAGAACGTGCAGCAGCTATTGAAACAGCAGTCTACAAGAAACTGAGGGGAAAAAAGAGGGAGTAGATACAAGAGTTCTAATAATGAGAAAATGAGGAAGAGCTTTTCTAAATTACTCTTAGGCTGTTACTGTGCTTCAAAGAGAATGCTCTCTGTCTCACACCCAGGCACTGTAGTAACTATCTTTTGTTTCAGTGAGGATTCTCAAACTTAGAATATCAATAAAAATGGGACAGGAGTCAACAATAATATAAAATAATCCTCTCTTCAGAAATTGTCTTGCATATGCATATACAATTTATCTTTAGGATATACCTATGTGTTTATATGCAGCCTGACGTTAGTAGGGTACATACCTATACAACACTTTCCAGTGACACAAAAGAGCTACACAACTTTTTCTTTTATTCATCTGCAGATATCCGGTAATATAAATTAATGTAGGTGTAAAAATACAAATCAAATCTGAGTGCTACTGGTGTGAAGTGAAACTGTATGACCTCTCAATCCCATTTAAACACATTAGTAAGCTTTCATAAAATTAAACAATATTGTAGCTATATTAGCAGAACCAAACAGTCATCTCACAGTATAAACTCTGCAAGCTAGAATGAAAGCATCAGTAAATTCAAGAACTAATAATATTAAAGCCATATGGTCACCACATTAAACCCAAGCTTTTAAGAGTTCAGGAAGGAGATTTAAAAGCCTGTAAAGAAAAATTAGACAGTGAATACACAAGAATTGTGTGCATGCTTTGGGACTTGTTTTACTTAAATTCCACTGTAATCAATATGTATTATGGAAGGGAATGAGAAACTCCTCATGCAGATGATGTTATTCAACGGAGTCTGAATATGAGAATACTCCTTCTGACATGCTGGGGGAATGTAGAATTACCAAGAAAGATGTTCTAACTGAAACATCTGAATAATTAACCCTAAAAAAATGTGGAAGCTGCACAGATAGAAGAGCACTGTGTTGCAGTTCAACAACACCAGAATGCAATGCTGAGGGACTGCAAAGTTTTGCAGAAGCTTAAGCTGTGGAACACCTTGCAGGAAGGTACTGGTTTGATTTGTTAACCTTCTGACAGAATAAACACTTTGCAAAATGTGTTTTTAGGATAAAAAGCATAATTTAAGTAAAAAGGAGCAGAAAAAATACATTTAAGTGAAATACCACTTTCTCGGCTTCTAATGCACATTAGGTGACTTACCAAATACTTCTTTCCTGAGTCACATTACTTCTAAGTCTCCCTTGCTTGCTTTGACATCTTGTCTAGAACAGACAACAGTAAGCAGACTCCAGTTTGCATGTTATGAGTGAATCTGAAATAAAGAAAAGAATTTTGTTCAGAATTACTTTTATTCTCCATACCTCAAGGAACACAAACATTGTCAAATTTTAGTACTGACAGATCTGAGAATTCCACTGAGCTGTCAAAGACAACAACATCCCAAATCATCAGAAGCCAGTATCAAATGATTCTATACAAGAAGAATCTAAGAGAAGGCAATTTTAAAATAAGGTCTCATCCACAAAAGCTTCTTACCCATAACACTTATTGTTCAGCTGATGTCCAAGAATAAATCTGAAGCTCAATTTTTTTTCCTTAGATCTGTTTCCAGTGGTAGTGCTGTTCAAAATATGACCATTGCTTAAAAAAAAGAGAATTTTCTATTTCTGAGCTTCAGATTTTCACTCCTCCATTTCAAAAACTCTCACTTATGAAGAATGACACATTTGTATTTAACAGCATGGCTCATTTCCTTTCATAGTGACTGGAATACTGGCCAACCCTAACTATTCTATGATTCCATGATAAGAAAAAAGTCTCTAGCTTCTTGTAGCTAAATCTTGTGTGTATGCAACACAGCAAACCAAAGTATGGATCTAATTAATCTTCATGGCCTTGATTTTATAATCAATAATCCCATCCCTATTTTTATTAAAATCAGTAAAGAGTCCATATGAGTTAATAATGGAATCACTGTTGCTACGTAGCAACTTCAGACTGTATAGAAAGACTGTATATACAGTATTCTGATGATCCCTGCAACAGTTATCTTACACCTTCTGGTTTTCATCATCAACTGTTTCCTCAGTTGCCATAAGTTCCAGGAAAAGTATGTGAAGCACAGAAATTCTGTTGCATCACATACGAGGAACTAACTGGTGAAAAAAAATCATCTACTTTTTCCTCTATGTTTTGTTACATAAGAACAATACCTCAGGACTTTTCAAAGGTTGTACCAAAGCTCCTCAGTGCAGTAAACATTACATCAGTGAGCTGCAAATTCCGATCATGGAGATAATAATGTCTGATGGTTTTTATTACTGCAAGCATTCTGGCAAGCAAAAGCAAAAATACATCATTTTCCTCTGTTAGAAAGACGTTGAGTTTTAGGAAACTATGACCACTCTGTTTAGGTAGGACATGCTGCAATCACGGCCTTTTCTGTCATTCTGAGGTCTGTAAACTTGCTAGGAAAAAAACCCTTCACAAACCTTGCTTTAAGGAAGACCAGGTGCCAAAATCTACACTGTAAACATCTAACCATCTTCTGTACAGATTAAGTTACATTCAGGACACAATGCCTTCCTTTTTCAGTGGCTGAACTCTCACTTTATACCTTTTCTGAACATTTACAGAAATACATTTCCTCATTCTTCCTGTGTGAGAGCTGTGCAAAAATCTGCTGCTGACACAAGCAGCAGCATATCCAACGGTGAAAGTCTGTAAATGTCATTGGCAAAATACCTTTTAATTAAGCACACCCATAACTGAACATGATTTTTGTTTTACTGCTTTTAAATCTTCACAACATACTAATTCCAAGTAGTGATGTTCTACTATTTTGGTAAGGAAGAACCAGCTTTTTAACGTATCATCAGCCAGTGGCAGTTGCTGTGTTGTTTACATATTCTTACACCTTTCCCAAGATATAGCTCATTAAAAAGCAGTTTGCAGGGGGACTTGGTAGTAGTGAGATGGGTGTCGGTGTCCCATCCCAAGCAATAGAACAAGAAATGGACTCAAGTTGGGCCAGAGGAGGTTTGGATTGGATATTAGGAAACATTTCTTCACCAAAGGGGTGAACAGGCTGTCCAGGGAAGTGGTTGAGCCCCTATCCTTCCAGGTGTTTAAAAGATGTGTAGATGTGGCTGTTAGGGACATGGTTTAGTGGGGAACTTGGCAGTCCTGGGTTAACAGTTGGACTTGATGACCTTAAAAGTCTTTTCCGACCTAAATGATTCTACAATTCTGTAAATAGCACTACAGTGACAAAATGTAACTTTTCTCATACTTCTGCATTTCTAAAGACATAAAGTAGCATTTGTGAACTATTCTTAACAGTAGGTGCTGTAATTATTCACCAAAACACTAGGGAAAAAAAGAACTGGTATGGCTTGAAATGTACTAAAACCATTCGCAACTGGTTGTGTCCTTCAAGACAAAGGGAATAACCAGGAAGCAGGGTTCTAAGGTGTAATTCAACATACAGCTTTCATTAAACACCTGCTGCCGCAGGTACTGAATAGGCACATTACTTGTTCCTCAAAGCACTGTGCTGCAAATGTACATATGAATTAAAAAATCATTTAAAATTGTGTGTGTGCCTAACTAGGCTTGCCTCCATGCAGAGAGAGATTAGTATATTCCTTGTCTGGACTTTGACAGTTGCCTATGAACAGTTACGGTTTGGCTGCAAAGAGCACACCTCTCTGCAGGGTACTTTAATGTGATTTTATTTTAAAGGGAGGAGCAGTATTTAGTCTTGCTAATGACATTTTCCAGAAACTGCTTCAGATACATACTTTCCCACCCTAAAATTATTTTTGTGATCATCAGTACAACTCTGGTTCCCAAGAGTAGACTGTTTTCTTACGCATACAATGGTAAATTGAACTGATCAAAATGTAATCTATTTTATTTCCTTTGTGGATTTTTTTCTACAGTAGATATATACGTATTTATGTAAGTCTATATTCCAAACATTACTCTATTTTTAAATAATAAAAACTATTTTAAAAAGGTAATGTCAAAATAAGTAGTAACAACTTCTTAAATTGTAAATAATGAATTAAAAGAAGAGCAATGCTCAGCCTCCACCATTATCACGTATCACTTCAAACTGCTCTGCTTCTATAAGGAAATTAAAGTTTTATGCCACCAGTACTGAGAATCCAATAAAAGCCTGATCATTTGCACATAAAATACCTTGCCTTTGTTCCAGACTCTCAAAGCCAGCTATGTTCTGATTATCTCCTTCACATGCCATATGTGTCCCACAACACATGAAGTACCACAGCTTCATGCCTCCCTGAGAAAAAGTGATGTTACCCATATTTTGCATGCCTGCACACAGTAAATCCTAATTTCACAGATTAAATGGGTTTTCTCTAATTGTAACCACAATCTATGCATTGCAATGTCACTACAGATTTCATTCTACTTTACTATATTGCTATCCATTATAACTAATGTACATTTAACTATGCACATACAGATCCATAAAATAATATGTTCTATGTTTTTATCCTCTGAAATAGAAATTAAAGATTTGTCTTTGGTGATATTTGTTGTTGTTCTTTTGTCTGTGCATTACCAGCAAAAAAGTAACAATGCTCAATGGATTTCAATCAAGAATTAACAAGAGGAATGAAAACTACTGTATGTAGCTCCATTTCTTCATCTATACAACTAAATGAGGAGTGCCTTCTCCATATTTGTGCAGATAGATACTGTTTTCTTACAGTCATAAATAATTACTGAGATTATCATCACAGAAAGAAGTTAGCAGGGAACAAACACATAAAAAGCCTTTCTGGTTTTGCTTATTTATATAGTTTATTTCACAGCACTTTTTCCTATCCTAAGTCAACCAATTAGATAGTGCTGAAGGGAACCTTGTCCAACAACCATAGGAAAAGAAAAGAAGCCTTGGAATTACTTTCTCAAAGAAACTAAAAGCAAACCAAAACAAAGAAAAATATCCAAACAATATTATATTAGAACTTATATACCAGATTTTACCAGCTGGGGGGAAAACGACAAGCAGAGCCCTGTAGCTTTCCCATTTTGCTAATTCTTCACTGGTCCTTGTTCCTACAAAAGACTTCAGCTGAATTCCAGTTTAATCTCTCCCTAGACTATCATGGAGACATTCTATTAAAATATGTTCTCATTTTCTTCATGTCCTGTCATGTTATGTGTTTCTTCCCTGGAAGTGCAGTGTGTAGTCCTGAGAGGGTAATACAGGTAATATTCAATCTATAATTGTAAAATAATAGTAGCATTTATCAACTCTCAAGTCTACTGGCAGAATTAATTATCACAGAATATACCCACATAACTGAGGGCACAAGCTCTGGGAATCCAAAATGCAAACAAATTTTTAGCCGCAGCAGCAGGGAAGGAGGAAGGTCAAGAGAAGCCAATGTGCACAAAGAATGGTGACTAAACCAAGTCTCTGTCCTGGTTGAGACACTTGCCCTTAGAACATACTCTTACTCTTCCAAAAGTACACTGCGAGTGCAATCACAAGCAGAAAAACTAAATTACCCATAAAACATACGTGACTTTTCCTTTCAATGGCATCTATTTTTTCAGTTGCAGTTTTGCACTGAGTATTCATTAAATCAACAGCAAAACAGTGGATGAAACAAGAGGCCTAGGAATTAATCTTTAATTTCAATTTTCTTTGTCTAGTCATTGATGAAAGCATCCTCAGAGTAGACGCTACACAGTAACAGCCTGGCACCTAGCTCCGAGGATGTAGATGAAATATGCAAACTAAATGATGTGCCAGCTAATATGTACCGCTAATGCAGGTATAACCTTAAAAAAACCATAAATCCTGTCTAAAATACAGGAGATTTACAAAATAATATTATTTTTCCTTTTTGCTACCTAGTGGTATACATCCCCTTCACCTGAAATACCGCTGCACTTTCAAGAATCCTACATTAAACTAGATGCCACCTTTACCATATGCACTCTAACAAGTATTAATTTCAGCAAGTGTTACTGGAGTACTGCAATGCAAATAGAATTTGTATTCTCATTTCTACTTCTAAACTGCCCTCCTGCCCTGAAAAAGTGGAATGCATGTGTCAAATTCAATGTACTTTGTACTTTTCACTAATAATGCAATTTGGGAACGGCTTGAGAAATTTAGGCATGTGACTAAAATGATGCACGTGAGTGGTTCTCTACATCTCAGAGAAGCCTCTCCCAACCAGTTACCAAAAAAACACCAAAGCCTAGTTACGATTAAAACAAATGTCCTTGCAATGAGTGCATCTACTGTTCAAATCCAGTTTCCACTTGCATCACCATGAAGAGCTACCTGTTAGCCTACACACTGGTTTGTGTTTAAGAGCCTGGAAAAGTGCATCCTCTTTGCCTCTGTTTCTCTGAAAGGCTACAGATTATCAATACTCCGCTTAACAAGCTGGGTGGTGTGAGATCTGCAGCTCACAAGCTGCGCTGAGTGGCCCAAGGACACAGAAATAAACTCTGCAGCAGCATGTTCATACACACTGGACAGAAAGCCAGTCCTTCTAAAGACCTGAGCAGATCTAAATATCCACTCTTCTTTTAGAATTTGTTCAGCAGCCACAAATCTGTAAAGTCTGAAACCCACTCCTTTACACACAAGCTAATCCACTGGCATGTGCCAGGATGCTCAGGTTTGTTCATACTCCCAGGTTAAACAGCTTACTTGAGTCCCGACACCCAACAAAAATCTTCAGAAAGGTTTCCTATAGTGGGAAGCCTATTTTCTTCCAGTATTTCTACGTTATTCCGAACAGTGCAACATGTACAAACATCTGAAATCAGTACAACTATGAGCATTTTACATATTTTGTTTTTTAAATTTTAATTATCAAAGTACAAAGAAGTTTAAGTAGTGAAGGTTCTAAGTTTAAATTCATTGACTTAGAAGTTTATTTATCTAAGTGAGAAAAATCATCACACAAAAATAACCAAAAAATGTTTTCAGATTTGAAATGAAGTAACTGACATTAAGTAGGGAAAGGAAATTTGTATTTTGTTTTAACATGCAATTTTTAATGTAACACCTCCTTAGGATGGCATTTGCGAGTTCACATAAATATTTTAACACTCTAAATTACATCTTTATGGAACTGTACATAATCACATTTATTATTATAATTTTCACTGAAACAGAAACCTAGTAAACATACATTCAATTTCAGTACCTGAAAGCAGTAACAGAGCTGTATCTTTGCCTGCACTCAATGTCCATCTTCACTGTGCCCGGGACTATTTTCAACAGCAAATGACTCCTTAAGCTATAAATGCACAGTAAGATACATAACTGGCTGCGTGATTGAAATGGCTTCCGGAAGGAGGATGCAAAATCCGAACTGTCACCTCCAACTCCGTTTCTCAGTGACACGGAGGCAGAGTTCCACAAATAGCTGGGAAGTTATATTAAGAGGTTGTGTGATGTCCTGCCAGGGTCTTTACTAGGCTTCTATAGCACAAAGGTCATATATTATTTATTTATAGAGAAGGAGGATACTGCACAAACTCTATGAGGTTTTAGGGAGTTTGTACTTCTAACCTAAATGATTCTGTGAAATAATGCAGTGTACACCAGATTTTGAGAAACGGCATTAAAATATGCATGTGATTGAAAAGTGTCCTCTTTAACTCTCATGATTTTGATTCAAGAAGAAAATCAAGATGCATGCTTAAATCTTGTTCAGTTGGGACAGAACTCACCTTTTTTATGGTTTAATAGAAATTTACTGGAGAGTTAGTGAGGCTGAGCAGTGCCATGATAAGGATTCCTCTTATTATGAACAGCATTTAGCACAGCTGTGTCTTTTTTTTCTATATGTAAAGGGACTTCCTCTTCTGCGTTTTCTTAGTGTATGGTATGAGATGTAAGTATAACGACTATGAGTCCGTCTTCCTCAACCATAGCATACATCACTTTATCAATATAGTGGTTGGTTAAGATTTGTTTCCCACACCAGTTCTGCCATCCAGTATCTGCAGTCACTCGGTCAAATATCTTCTGCCTTGTTTCTGCTCTATTGAGACCAGGTAGTAGAGCACTTAAGTTTGCCAAACAGCTGCTGTATGGCTTAAATATGTCCACAAAGCAAAATAAAATTACTTCAAATTGCTCTTCATGGACTTGAAATGTATGCCTCATCTGCCAATATCATCATCAAATCAATCAGTGTTTTGAGTATATACAAACACAGGATACCCTCTAAAAAACAAACACTTTTTTCCCTTTTTCAGTTGAAGAAAGGACTAAAGTAGCCTTCAGTCCTGTCGTGAACCTTGCTTTCCTTCCCACTCTTCACTTAACAGGCATAAAACTACTGTGCCTCTCTCTCGACTTTGTTTTTATTTTAACATTACTGATTTTCAAACTTGACAGAGCCTTTAATAAGACATAATAGGGAAGCAGAAAGTCAGTCCCAAGAGTCAGAAAAATATTCCATTCTAACCTGTCTGAAATGCAGCAAACAGCTTCAAGGAAGAAAATGAACAGACAGAACTACTTCTGTGTTAAGATACCTCTATTGTATTTGTATGAACCTTGAGTATACAAAAGACATATGTGCCCTCTGGAAGAGATGTAAAGTCACTGATTTTAGAAGTCTGAATTTGATTTTTTTCCTTGTTTATTCTGCATTTGTTTTGATTATAAACAGCATTCTGCCAATTCAATTTAGAAATAAACTGATTTCCTACCTTATCTGAAAAAAACCCTCTTAATGATCTTCCTAATAAAAGGAAGCTGGTACACTGCTGGCTCACACCAATCCCCTAATGGTGGAACTTATGGTGTCCTTTTATGTTACCTTGATGGACAGTATGATTTTCTGAATTTATCAATCCTCAAAGTTTCCTTCTGATTTCTGCTTGACAGGAACACATTGCGGAAAAAATAATTCCCATTTTTTTCTCTCTTCTGGCTTTTCAAGCTACTTTTGACATCTCTTTTGATGGGTTCCATCTTTCACTGACAGCAATGTACTCTCCGTGGCATCTTCTTACCTACACCTTCTCTCCTGCTGTCTTTACTCCTCTCCATCATAACAATGGCTTTTTATTCCTTTTGTTTTCCTTCCCCTTTACTGTTCTGCCACTTAAAAAGACCTACCAAAACCCAGAAACTTGTTTTGCTTAAAACAGTGAACTAACATGGGCATCCAGATTTATTTCCTGCACTGAAACTGATTTTCAAAACAGCTTCTCTATTTCCCAGTGCTTAAAAGCCCACCATGGATGTCAGATTTTCAAGTGAGCTCAACAGCATCTAGTTCCTGCTTCAATTCTTATGAGCTTCAATTCTTATTCTATTCGGAATTGCTCAGGGCCAGTAAAGAAGAGGAATTTTGAAGTCCAGCCTTCTGTTCTACTGTCTAAAGAGGACTTTACAGTTTTTGACATTCTGGACCTAATCTTTCAGTGTCCCGGTATGTCATATGAAATGAAAACACGTATTTGTCTTCTCCCAACCCTTATCTTTGTATAAAAGAAATTTAGGATACATATGATCAAATATTGTACTACACACAGCTTGTCTTTAATTTAACCTAGAACTCTACTATATGACTCATTTCAGAATACTACAGTTATGTAATGTAATGTCATATATTTTATTTCCTATAATATTTTGTCCATAAGAAGGTTTGACATTTAAGACAGCTCAGTTTCAGGACTAAAACGTGCAAAGTCTGTTTGTATTAAGAAAACTTCTCCAAATGAAACCTAGTGAGTGAGGAAAAACTCCCACAGGCAGCAAGACTTCATGGTGATTTAGTTAAAATCAGTCTCTCAAGATCATGATTTTGTATGTTTGTTCAGCTGGTCGTTTGGTTTTGCAGAAGTAATCTTAGCAGTCTGCAAAATGTGGTGAGTAAACAGTAATTTTAATACTTTGCTCTTTCCATTGCTTTCCATTTGAAGCTTTTAATGTGTTTTACAAGCACAGCAAAGAGCTTTTCTCTTTATTTAACAGAAGATACTGCAAAGGGGTGACCTCAGATATGTTTGAGGACAAAGAGCTGCTCAGGTAGTTGCCACTAGCTTATTTCCAGCTCTGCACTATGCCCATTCTGAAGGACATATAAATCTTCTCACCCTTTTCATCCCATAACCTGAGGGTTTGGTGATGGGTAGAGAATACAAGGGATCTACATGTGTTCTACTGTTATGCTCAAAAGAGTTTAAGAACAGTCAAATCTTAAGCACATCTTGTGACTTTGGACAATGTCCTGTCATTAATCACAGGTGTGTTTGTAAAACACTGGTTCTAACAGAAAAGAAAAGCTACCATCAAACTCTTAGAAGGTGGAAAGTTTGACAACTTTACTCTTAGAGTCTTTCTGATCTCCTTTCTCTATTTAAGTATTATTTGAGCATTTATTAGTCCATTCTAAGGAGATCTTATGTCACAATATGCAACGATCTAATGATTTTTGCTCCTCCTGTCTTTTTTTAAATGACAAGTTTCCTCATGCACTTTTACTCCCCTCTTTCCCCTTCTATCTACTATTCATCTCTCTTGTCACTGTAAAGCTGAAAATCACTGAACACATTAATAAGCTCCCAATTAGGACCAGTGCTCTACACAAAATGCTATGTAACACATACTTAATGACAGCAAAGTCAAAAGCACATAGTGTTTATCCAGCAAATATGAAAAAAAAAAAAAAAGAAGAAAAAGAAAAAATGTGTTCCAGCAGCATTCAAGTACCTCAGCATATACTTAGCATATACATGGCAGCAGAGTTAAACATATGCTTAAATGCTTCCTTTAATTGGAACCTAGTATTTTTCTGCTGTTACCAAATATACCCATGCTTATAATTGACATTATTTCTCTTGAAGTTCAGACCTTTTAGATTAGTAGTTATTTCATTTACAAGGCTATCCTGTCCTGGACTACTTATCTCTGTTCTATCTACCACACTAATCTAACTTCTAAAAATGAAACACATTTCAAAAATAATCCTTTACCAGCTTTGCTGTCAGATTCCATAAAGCATCCTTCCATCTCGAACTAGCAGGAGGTAGTTTCAAAACAGGCAAAAAGGAAGTGGCTCTTCGTAATATGCATGTCAAACCCTGGGACTCCTTGCTAAAGAGTAATGTGGACGCTTGGAGTTTGCCAGGCTCAGAGAGAGATCACGCAAGCTTACAGGATAGGAACCCACTGTGGTGACTAAATAGGAAGAGACGATGTCTGGCTGAATACATCTCTGGGATAGCTGAACACCAAGAGATTACTTAGCTGAAATATGATACACAATTTCCTTGCTCTTACACACTTCCTTAGGCATTCAGTTTTGGCCAGTGCTGAGGACAGGTGACAGTCTGAGCGGCTGGACAATCCACCTGCTGCTAGACAAGTCCTGGGTACAAGCTCATGTGCTCATCCTTAAGCTCAGATGTTCCAGATCTTCCTAAAGGGAACTTCTACTCCTTGCACACTGATGTTTGAATGAATGATCAGGAGTAGTTAAACAAAATGTTAAATATTACAAACTGAGGCTTAAGCAAAGCCTGTTTCAGCCTACTGGCTCAATTTGAGCAAAAATGTTTCAGCATTTCTGAATTTTCCTGTTTTACAAAAAAAAAACCTATCAATTTTTTTCCATTCCACCCAAAACTGAATAGCTCCAGATACATTTTTAGAATGATAGAGGATTCATGAATTTTTAATGCAGTTCACTTCTCCAGTCAAAATTAAATTTCAAACAAAAAGTTAATGACATTCAACAAAACCAAAACTGCTTTATTGATTACCTCAAGTTTTACCTACCGTTACCACGTTTAATGACTTCAAATTCAATCTTACCAGCAGTACAGATATTCTCTGGTATTCTTAGCTACAACATGGAGCAAAAATGAGTGAATCTGTGAGAAACACTCTTTTGCCTTTACCTGATTCCTATCTATTCCTACCAGAATAAGATGTAAGACAAAATTCTACCTGAAGTTTTTCTCATCTCACTGCCAACTAATTCTGCAGACTTAGCTAAATCACAGACTTCCATGCACTTCTCACATATCTTCCTACAGGATATGAGAATAGAATAAGAAAAAGGGGGTGGGGGATGCGACTAAAGAAATACAGAAACTTCACAGGTATGTATGTGCCATTTAATGCTTTGTGTTCAGCCAAGTATTTATTTTCATTTATTTTCATCTTTTAGGTAGAAATTTTAAGATGCTGAATCTTGAAATCAATTATAATTGTGTCAACTGAAATTTCATCCAAATAGACTTGGCAATCAATTCCACTACTTACAATCCATAAGAAATGCTTTGGCTGCAGTGTAGCACAAAGGATGTTGTTACTTGGAAACGTGCTTTCAGTTTTAGGAATAAAAGACAAATTTTAATATTTTAAGAAAACTACTGCATTGTTTAGATTGAAAGTGAGAATTTTGCCTCCTTGTCTTTACTCTAAGCAATGCAGCAGCTTCCTTAAAATGGTGAAAATTGCCTTACATTACCAAACTTGAAACCATGTTTATGCAATTTTAGCTAGGTACGATTACCATCAAGGTGTGTGGTCTCCACGCACTGTTGGAGGCTCAGGGTTATCTTAAATGCAGTTTCTTTGGGTTTTTTTTTGAAGTGTAGTGAAAGAAAAATCAAGCCCCTTGGAGGTCTGGGATCTAACCCAGCTTTATATCATTTTGAATACTAATTTTCCTGTGGCATAAATCAATCCTCCCACTATCCACAAGAGGCTACTGGGATCTGTCCAGTGAACCCCCTCCTTTTCCCCTAGCATACTTCTTCGTGATGATCTCATTCTCCACTCATATATCTTCACATTCCATCTGTAGGCTGATAACTCATAAATCTGCCCCTTCTTTCATGGCTTGTCTCATTTAATCTCATTCTGTCTCATGTCTCTTCTTGGGTGTTTTGTTGTCAGTTATGAGTCATTGTAACTCAGGCCTAATTTACTACTGAAACCCTTTTCCCTCCCCCCACACTACTGTTCAGTATATGCAACTTATACCCAATCAATGCCCTGCCTCCAGAAAGAAAAAGGGGGGGGGGGGGGGAATCAATTCATGGTTTTGAACATTAACAAGGAAACCAAACTTATAGACCACAAGTTCAGAACTTCCAACATGAAGACTGTCAATTAAATCATCATCATACCTTAATGTCTTATTTTCTTCCTCCTCAGTGTCTCACTACATTTACGTTTTACAACTGACATTCAACTAACCACTGCTACCTAGTCTGCATTTTGCAGAAGAAGCTGCTCACGCCTGAGCTGTGTAAGGGTTGCAAAGCAGCAATTTTGAAACAAAGGCATCCGAACATCACTGCTAGCTTAACAGCACCCAGACATCACTGTCACCACTCAACTCTCAATCCATGTCCAAAAGAAGTAACCGATACTCCTTTCTGAAACCATTGCCTTGGTTTCAAAATGCAGCAAACAGGAATGAACTGGTTAACACAATTAACTGGAATAAATCCTCTATCACATTCTCTATTAGTATTTTGATTCTAATTCTTCCTATACTCAATGCTGAGTGGTTTAAAAAGAGAAGGACTAGGGGTTTAAGAGTTTCTCAAAGTTTTCCCATTAGACAGAGTTCCTCTTAAAATATCATCATATTCTAGAAAGACTGATAATATACTGATTTGAAGTTTTTCAGTTCCTCAAATTGCACAAAAATTGTGAAATAGAAGTACTCTTTCTCCTCCTTTGAAAATCAAAGTGGATTAAAATCTGCATCTCTCAAATACAGCACCTCTCATAAGTAGCTTTGGGGTATTATAACTGTAATTTATTTATAAAATAGCATATTGGGTTTAGTGGTAGAAACATGAGAGGTTTGCAATGAGTATTAAATGTTTTTTTTTTTCTGCAAAGAGGAAAAGAAATCATCCTTTCTAAAGCAGCTTGTTACTCAAAGTTATTCAAATTACATATAGTTTGAAATTTCTAAAGGAAAATCTGACTTTTAGATTTTTCTTATTTTGAGAGAATTAGAAATATTGGAATGATCACAACCTGAAATTCACAGTTAAGCCTATCTTCCCATAATTGTGAGTTTTTAGAACATTAAGTAAGGTCAGTAATTCATATCCAAAATACCAGCTGCTTCATTTGACCACCACCTTGGAGTACAGAATTAGTGTTTTCTTTCAGGTTATAGAATCTGCTCGGGCACTATTCTTCCTATCTACTGTCAATAAAATTTGTGTAAGGCTCATTTCTCTCATCTTAGTTAATTCCTCTGAAGGAACTGCATAACTGAGTAGTTAAACACTTTTAATCTCGAGTGTACTTATTTTCAAAAAGGTTTAAAAGTTAAAATGCATTAGATACAATTAATCTTTTCAGGAAAATAGCATAACACTTCAAAGTTGAAGAGAAACCTTTTCTAAATCTACATTAGGAGATTGTGATAGCAGTTTCCTGTTCTTACAGAGAAAATTCCAAAGAGAGACTGAAGATGTTTTGAAGACAAATGATCTGACTCAAGGTTCAAAAAAAATCCAAGCTTTTTCACCGCTGACTTTACATTTTGAGATACTGCTGCTAACAACTATGTGCATTAGAGGACCAATGTTACAAAAAAAACAGACAATGAAGACACAATACCGAAAAATACTAATAATACTATACCATCATTCACTGGTCCCAGGTGTTACATCTGCATTATGTGTAGTAAAACCTGGTACTGTGGGATTTAATATAGATTTTGCTTATGAGTTATCTGAGGTTCATTCAGATGAAACAAACTGCATGAAGTCAAAGCAGCAGTTCGGTATCAAAATCCAAAAGTCTAGACCCCCCCAAAAAAAGCAAAACTCAAAACATCAATGCTGTCTATGAACACACTGCCAAAACCACAGCAATGCACACATAATAAAATATGAACTTGAATAAATATATGGAAGCTGATACAGTGTGTAGTTCAGGAATTAAAATAATATTCAGAGTGACTTTGCTGTTTACTCATAGTAGCTTTTCAGTCACACATGGTATAACATTTAGCAAGAATGATTTTTCACATATTAGTGACATAACTGTTAAATATATATCCTGAGGAGGTAACTCTGCTTTTGTGCTTTTGTTCAAAATACCTAGGTATGAACAATAGTTTGCAATGTTAATTATAACAATTTAATCATTGTAACGACATTAACATAAGATTGTAATTACTATAGAAGTAAAATGTTTTCTCTGAATGCACTTTGTATTGATGCATTCTGCAAACAAAACTCTTTGCACCTGTTAGCAATCCCATTTGCTTCACTGAATTAATCAGCTATAAAGGGTCTTACTTGTGTATAATCAATATCTCTACACTATTATCAAAATATAAAAATGTATTAAGCTATCAGTTTGCACATCTATAGCATGTCTGTCCTTATCTGCTCACAAGGAGCTTTGAAAAGTAACCACACAACTGTTCTCCTTTCTTCAGAGACACATAACAGACTAAGCAGACCTGTATTAGTTTTCCCAGTATGTATTCAGAAAACAAAAATCTATCTTCCTATAATTTAGAAATTTACAACCTTTCTCTAGATTGTCCTTGCTATCAAACTTGAAAGTCCCATTTCTCCACTGGGACAGACTGCAAATGCCCTCCTTCCTTTCATCTGTATACAGGACATATACACTATTTAAATCTCACTAAATCTGAGGCCTGGCAAAGTTGTACAGGATCCTCTGTCATGTCTTGAAACCAAAATGAATTATACCCTCACTGTAGGCCTAATCCAGGGTTTACACAGTTCCCCACATCTAATTCCTGAGGCCACTGGGAACTTTATAGTGCCTTAGGCAACAGAGAAGAGCCATTCACTTTCCTCTGTATCAAGAAGAATCCACTTTCTTCACTGTTCCTCAGATGGCTGTCAACAGCCTGGGCAGTAACAGCTAGTAAAATCTGACTTAGCTAACCTATGTGATGGAACATCCAGAAGCATCAATTGTGTTGAATTCTGAAGTGCAACTCTGACACACTACCTTTTTAATCCTAGGTTCATCTATAGTTTGCATGGTGACATTCTGAATAAACACCTTTAACTCTTCTTGTGACTTTTTCATTTATGTCATTTTCTCACCTCTTTGTGTGAGTTAACGAGAACATTTTCCTTCAAGTGCATTAACTGCAGAGCACCCCACTCTGAGCACCAATTACTGGTATATGTAACAAAACCACAAATACCTGAACACCTTGCAGATTACTCTTAAATGCTTTCTCTTTGTATTCTTAGTTCCTTTTGGAGCTTAATGCTTCATCACTTTAGGGGCAGACTGAGACTGATACACTGTAACAGCAGAAGAAAAGGGTATCTGAGTATGAATTTTGCTAGAAAATGCTGAATGAACATACCAAAAGCCAAAACATCATAAAATAAACATTTAAATACTGCTACCCCCTACAGTCTGTTATACTGATAAATGTGACATATCATGCAGAGCAGATAAACAAGAAACAGTAAACAAACCATGTCATTTCACAGAAAAGTATGGGAAACATTTATACTGCGGTGCAAATTCCTTTAAGCAGTGGTTTTGAACTTTCTGAACTGAGCCATACTCTAGACTTGGCAGTGCTCAAAGCTTTGCTGCATTTAGTGGCTTCTTTGCCAACCTCTCCCTTCTCCCCTTCTTCAGCTGAACCAGAAAAGCTATTAGCTTGAGTACAGTATCTCCATTACAATATAGACACCTCACTGGCTTGGGACTACTCACCCAGAGTATACATTTTATGTCAAAACTACACTCAAAACCTAATGAAAACTTTCCCTCTGTTGGTTACTCAGGAATTGGAGAATGCGAAACATATCATTTGTTACAAATTGAGGCCAGATTATCTGCCACATAAACTGGCATAGCTTGCACTGATTGAGTGGAGTGATGCTGGGCCAGTTCACACAAGCAGAGAAATTTGGTCACTGTGTATGCAAAAAATCTCTCTGAAATATGTCTAAATTCATCAGACTAAACACCAGAGAAACCTTTTCTCTCCAGATCAGTAAGAAAGTGTTTGTTCTATATTTGTGAGAGAGTCAGTTCACTGCCATTAAGGTAACTCAACACACACATGCAAATATTACAACTTCACATGGATCTAGATGAGAATGAAAATGTTACAGAATGTCAAAAGTACAACTCAGTCTTTTTCTTCATTCTGCTCATCTTTCAAAAACACAGACCAACAGCTGCATTCCCTTCTAGCATCCTTAGACCACAGGTCACTGTGAGCTTTTCTTTGGCTGAAGCAAAAGAAAATTTTGAACACCAAAAAAGATGCATTCTCCTCTTCACTGTTTCTTCCAAATCCTGCTAGTGTATGGCACAGAGTACACAGTGGACATACCTGGTGCAGGACTGAAACTCTGTCACTGGAGGTCATCTGGCTAGTCCAGTTAGCACACATGTATCGTAACTGCTTCTAATCTGGTTGTGTTAATTTACCTAATCAGCAATTACTGCTGACATACTTTCTCAATTTAAGGTTCGTATTTGCCTTAAAAAGTAATAATCGGTATGATCTGAGTTTTAACACACCTTACTCTCACATCTACTGCAAGTAATTACATCGTTAAAAAAGGATACATATTCTGAATTACAATTAGTAGTGTGCACAATACTTAGTTTCTTCTACCTTCAAAAACGCCTGGATGAATTTCAGTGGTCTTCAACAATAGCAGCCCTACCAACTAGACACTGTCGGAGGCCCATAACAGGCACAAGTCCAAGCCTCAACTACTCTCTGCTTCTTCAACTCCTTATTGTAGATACTGATTACAGCACATGGTAGACTAATGTGTTACGTGGTCAAAGGTCACACAGCAGCATACAGGTCTACTTCAAATCCAGTTCCTGTAGCAGAAGGCTGACACGCTAGTTCCCAGTTTCAAATGCTTCTGTTTGATAAGGTTTGTCTTCCTGGTAACATCAGAATCTACACGCTCATTTCAAATATGTTCTAACATACATCTACTGTGCATGTAAAGTACTTCCCATAAAGGTATTCTTTCATTAAATACTGCTGACCTTGGATCTCTCATGAATATTGATGCAAGCCTGAAATTTTCAAAACTCGGGACAATGTGATTTTAGAAGATGCATTCTTCCCTAACAACAATTTCTGAAGATGTTAGGTCCCTTTGAAGATAGCTGAAACTAGCCACCCAAAATCACTCATTATTTTCCAATCTTGGGGCAAGATATACTGTGAAAAATTATAAAGTAGCGAGTATTTGGAAGAGATCGGATGATTTACACATCAGTAACATCCCATTGAGTTCAAAACTATGTCCTTTCCTGGTAGCCAAGTTCTGCCATTAGCAGCAAGAATACGATTTTACTAAAGTAAACTATAAGACTAGAGTGGAAAAAGATAAAGAAAACCGTGTACAGGGTAACTGCAGGAGTCTAAAGCTGAAGATCTAATAATTAGTCTTATCTCTATCAAGGTGCAACAGAATAAGCTGAGAAGTGCACAAATGCCTGACAAGGCCCTATGGCTCCTCACAGCTGCAGAGAAGCCTCATTGTTCTGGAGGATTTTAAGGACGATCTCATGTGGGGAGAACACAAGAAATTTCTTTTTCCTGCCACACTGCTGATGCGGGTATCTGGAAGGTACATTTCCCTACAGACTCTTCCCTTCATACAAGACACAACAGCACTGAAGGTTCACTGTTGGGCTCCCCTTTACATGGCTATTCAGGCACAGCAAGCAGTAGGTGTACAAAGAACAGCCTCTGGGGCAGTCAAACTCCTGCTGTTTTGTGGTGGGAAAGCCCAAGGGAAAACTCACTGCTAAAGGAAAGATGTCTTCCTTGAAGTTCTGACATTTTTGCCTTGCACAAGACTTACTCAGTGTGCTTTAGCTCACTAATGCAAATATTTAGATTTTGAGACTTACCAGTGATTATTACACATTCAAACCAGAGCTGACACTTCACTTTCCAAACTGAAGTTTGGAAACACCCAGGAAAAAAAAAAAAAGGGGTGTTTCCTTCCCTGGGCTCTAATACAAACTCACACAAAATACCAGCAGGTAGGAATGCAGTCACACACTTCATGTTTATCTGGTTTCTCAGGTTGACATGTGAGTGCCTGAGTAACAGCTTTACAGGACTCCTCTTCCAAAACCGGGGTGGTTTCTCTCTGAAATGTGCAAATTATATGGCACCAGCTTGCTAGGAATCATGTATCTCTATCTGTAAAATCTGAGTTTCTTTATCCTTCTATTTTAACACTTAGTGGTAACCAGAACAGACATAAGATTGCTTCTTCCTAGTGTTCACAGTTGCTCCTCTTTTCCATCAATGTTTTGCTGAATAAGTAGGACAAATGCTTTAGCAGCAAGTCTTGACTGTATCGTCTGGCACAGCCACCAGGTCAGTTTACCACAGGCAGCAAATTCTTGTTTGATGGGTCATCCCTTCAGTTGTTCAGAGGGATTAGGGGCGTTTCAGCAATCCAGTCCTCATTACAGCTATTTGCAATGACCAACAGCTTTGTACATTCTGAAGAAAATGAACAAAGAATCATGCTAAAACCAAAAGGGAATGCATGCTACGGACTCACAGCTTTTTTTCTACTCTGAGAAACTACATCACGGGTCTTTCGCAAATTCCCACTGAAAGCAAGTAGAATTTTGTCGCTGGCTTCAAGTAGAGCTGGAACAGCTTTCAAGTTATTTTGAAGTGCAGCAAACAGTAACTTTTTCCTTGGGCAGCATAAAATACTGGACTTGGGATATAAAAATACAAGTCTGACTGCAAAAGGGCCCAAAGCTTCTGTTTTTAATGCCCAGCCAGTTCAATGCCCACAGTCCTCCAGTCAGTTGCACTACTTTAATAGAACAGTGATGGAAAAGAAACTGGAAAAACCACCGTAACTGAAACATAAGCAAATGACCTAATCTACAACATGGATCTGCAGCAAGCCTGATTCCACTGCCTGTGAAGTCCAAAACAAGTTTAATCTTCAAAGAAAGCAACAGCAGATCTTTACCCAGTATAATAAAGCTTAAGCAGTTTGCAATTTTGTACGGTTAACACATATGGGCCATGGTCAAGTGAATGGTTATGCCATGTAATTTTTTTCTCTTTTCCCAAGTTTCCTAAAGCTCTCATAAGGTCTGTAGCCTTCTTTTTGTGTTTTATGATAGAGACAAAAAAGAAGTAAGGGCAGAGGGGAAGTAAATAGGAGGTTCCTTTCTCAAGCATATGACAAATACCATTATTCTTTCTTAGACTCATTATTAACTTATTAGCTGGGTAGTTGTTGAGGCGTTCAAGTCTAACTTAATTTACCCCAACATCAACTCACAAAGCAAAATCAGGCCTCTTTTAGAGAGCTTGCGGAAAGGTATGATTGGAAGGCTGAAGCACACAGACAAAAGCAAATACCTTTATTTGTTTCATGATTTGTACAAAACCTCTGCAGCCTGTAGTCCACGCTTATGTGCACTCTGAAAATCTAACAGATATTTATACTAGACTGGCTAATGAAATCCACAAGGAATACTATTTAAATAAAAATTCTGACCCATGAAGTGACCATCACACACCATAGGTCTGTTCTCTGCCAAAACTAACTGGTCCAAGTCTGCCATCATGTGTCCCATCTGCCTTTCCAGTGATCCTGTACCAGTAACCTCATGCAGATAAATCACCTGAGGAGCTTGTTCCAGGGAGGCACTCTAACATTGCATGCAGAGAGGGCAGATGGGATTTGCAGCAATCCACAGCTTGATCATCCTGAGAAAACTCCACTCCTTATCCAGTCCCTTGCCTGTAATACCACACATACAAGGAACCAACTATCGCCATTTGTTTCCAGTGCATAACACAGAATAACAGACCTGTCTTACTTCACAGGGTAGAGCAATGGTTGAAATGAGTAAGGCTTTAAAGTTTATGAAAAACTCAAATGCTACATGAATAACATCCAAGAACCATACACACAGTCTTATTAATGCTGAATGCAATTATGATGGTGATTTGAAAAAGCCAAACTTGGTATTTAGAATCTGACTGAAGGGATTCAGGTCTTGACTGGAGAGTTTTTGTTAGAAGACGTACCTCTCAATAACCCAACTGAATTCGATGAGACTGCCTATATCAAATCCTTATTACTATTTCTATTTCCACAGTGAACTGCACTACCGAAAATACTGATGAGATGGCCACAAATAAAACATACTAGCAAAAATTATTCAGAAATAAATTTAGCCCCCAAAATGCCTATGCTGCCCTGCCATGTTCCATTAAGAAATAGTTCACAAGATTCTGCCTTGAAGGTTACATGCTTTACTCACGTGTACAGAAAACAGGACTTAGGATGAGCTTTCAGTATTTTAAACAGAGGTGACTGAGACATGGGAGAATAATAATCATTACCTGCTCCTGAGAAACAGTGCAAAAGACTATCCAAATTAAATAAGAAATTTGTGAACTATTATGCATAGGAATTTTTTTTCGGTTAAAAATTTCTTTCCTAATCCTTTTAGGACTAGAGTATCATTAGTCTAGTTAAAGACTATGTGCCTTATTTCCTCCTTCCTCCTCAGAATAAGGCCACACCAATCACTGTGTGTTGATCTTGCAAATCAGTTTCTCCAAAGGGCTTGGTTTTCTCAGCAGCTGTATGCTGGTTTCATCACGGTGCTGAAGTCAGCTGCTCTGGTACTTGCCACTATAATGCAGAATGTCAATCACACTACTCAAGAGAATTAGCACAACACAAGTCTAATTAGAAACTAAACACTGTGTTATCTGCAATGATTTGGAGATGGAGTAAGTTGATGCATGTTTTAGGAACCTTTCTTGCTGCACAGTAGTTCATGATAACACCCACCTCACAGCTCATTAGTGAATCAAAACATTATACTGTATAAATACTACTTTGCTGTTTTACATTTTACAGAAGCCCCAGGTCTCAGAAGCCTCCATTACAGAATATATTTGATTTAGTTATATTGGAACATTGTAGGAAATGGAAAACAGCCCCTATTGTCCAAAACCAGCAAAATTGAAGCCAATATACTGTATACTTTGGTCTTCTCTCTATAGAAATAGTCCCAACCAGCCTCAAGACATTTCAAACTGAAATATGTATTGGCAGAACAAAAAGAAACTATATACTGTATGACGTTGTACATGAATTCTCAGTACTTCTGCTGCTGGATTTATTTCTTTCTCTTGCTTTTTTCCACAGAAAACAGTGTAACCCACTATAAATCTAGATGGCAGTACTGCAAGGTTCAACCAGAAATCCAAAAGCAAGGAGGGGGAAACCTGGCGAAGAACTGAAATCAAAGACGTAAATGTGTAACAGCAAAGAAGAACATGAAAGGATATGCAGCTGTTTTGCTACGTGGTTTCTCAAAATGGGAACTGGAGAGCACAAACGTAGACCACGTTCTCACTTCTAGTTGAGATAAACATTTACAAGCTATTCTCTTTAAACAGGAAGATACTACATTAGGACACGACCTTTAATTTCACTGAGTCTGTGAAGGCAAACCATCAGAGCTCTACTGCAATGCAGTTAAAACATCCAGGAAGGGATGCATACTATTCCACTGCTTTGTTATTACAGGTGTACTTGATTTTAGATTCAACAAGGAAGGTGCAATTTTATAGCTGTGTGGAAAAATCTTTAAAATGCTTGCGGGTGGATGTCTAATGATGCCAGACCGGTGTTGTAAAACATAATATAAAGAGAAATCATCGAAGAAACTGTCTACATGCCAATAAAGAAGCATTTAGGTAAATAATACTAAACCATATATGCACAGATCTGATGTCATTACACTGTTATTACAGATGTGTACCCTGCTTTTGTTCTTTTAAAAGGGTGCCATTCTGACGTGTTATCATTAGTTTTCTAGCTGAAAGCCAATAGAACTTGAAAGACACCTATAAAAGATAGTGGAATATTTATTTACAGAAAATATCTGCAAAATTTGAAAAGCTACAATCTACTTGTAGTGTCAAAGATGAAACACATTTTTTGTTTGTGTAACAATCACGTTTCCCATATAGAAATATGTGCAGACAATTATTTTTACAGTGGGAAACTATTAAACGTATAAGATAACACATTGTATTAATGTGCAAATGTATATTTATAGCATTTTCTTATAAAAATTAAGGAAGGTCAAAGGCTGAAAGGTGACAAGTTTGGATTTCTGCATCCTAACATAAGATACTTTATAGGTGGATTCCCTGCATAGAGCTGAACGCTTTAAACCTTCGTAAGGGGTGTCAGCATCATCTCCAGCTTAGCTCTCCGACACCAACATTTCCAGAATTACTTGCAATTTCTAAACTTGGCTCTTTAAAAAAACCCTATGTTTAAAAAAAGGTTTTGTAATATCAATACATTCTATGATAGCATATAATTCTGTAGGGAAAAAAACACTGTACATGTATATTGAAAGCAAAATTCTTCCCCATTGCATAACTGGCTTCTCATAACTAAAGGCCTTAAAGAGACCCTCTGCTTCAGCTTGCTATTACTTTCCATCAGGAGAAGACTGAGGATCCCTTCAAGAGGTTTATTTTAAGCTTAGAAAACAGCTTCAACACATGCTGCAACAGAGTACCAAAGCTCTGGAACATGCAATTCTGAAAGCTTGAGATTTTTTTTTAAAGGGGCACTAAACACAACCATGACTTTGAAACCCAAACTAACTGTATCAAACTAGAAAAAGTCTTTTGCATTACTTAATAGCCTACTAACCAGGCAAAACACTAATGCTGGGGGTTTTGTTTGGGCTTTGGTTTTTTTTTTTGATTTTTTTGTTTGTTTGTTTTTTTAAATTCTAAATACTATATATTGAAAGGCAAGTTTAATATTTCCTATGAGAGAAATACCCAGTGCTTTGCAAGTTTCTCTAATTTTTAGATAAGGTCCCTCATATAAACTTGATTTATTTTTTTCAGGCAGCAAAGAACACTTAGGAATGGTATTTCGCATTTCTCTTGGATTCCACCAGAAATATCATGCTCAACAAACATTAATGAAGAGACAAGATAGCAGTGCATTACATGATGGTGAGAGGAAGGCACAGGGAGAGAAACCTAGAGAGGCCGTGCAGGAAGGCTGTGATACAGCGGAGAGCCAAGCCATCGCTGCCCCAGCCCAAGCCCTGTGGTTTAAGCACAAAGTCCATCTCCCTGGTTGGAGAAGCACATGGAAGGTGTGACAGAGAAGTTTTCTACCCCACTTCCAGAAGAACAGCTGTTTGAAATCTCATGAAGAGAAAAGCATATTCAGCTGTTACCAGGTTTGGCTGCTAATCTAAAACTTGACAAGCTGGTTGAGTATTAAGAATATGTTTTAGAGGACCTGGATGGCACCTCACTGAAAGCTGGAGTAACCTCAAGTAAAATCCAGTTTTACGCAAGTCCAAGCAGACACAGCAATTATCTGAAAGCTTCTAGATTTTTTCAGTTGACTTCCAACTAAGAACGTACGATAACTGAAATTATCTAGCTTGCCATATCCTACCTATGAACATTTCAAGATAGTATGTTCCTTTGAGCTGGGTCTATTAAAGGACAAAAATGAAGACAAGAATGCAAATTCAAAGAAACACTCAAGTGCTTAGAATCTGTTTGTAAGCATTATGACATCAAATATATCAGCATTAATGACTAAAAATTCAGGAAAAAGGTGATATAGAGAAAAAAAAAAAAAACAACAAAACAACAACTTTGGGAAACACATAAAAGTCACCAAGTTTACCTTACTCTAATGAAAGAATGGTCCTGGCTGCTATTTCCAGGCTCTGCAATGGCACTGGCATCTCTGATTATGCTGTAAAGTTCTGATTTTCCTTTTGTTTCCTGAATTTTACTATCCTTGGTTAAAAGTGGTGGGTTTTTTTCTTTTTTCCCTAAGAGATTCACCTTCTATTTATATGCAGATGAAAATTATCTACCTTGAGATGGATTAGTCTTATGAACAGGGCCCAGAAACTTAAAAAAAGGGGGATCTGGTTTGTGCAGAAAAACCTTCAGTCCATTTACAGTTTAACAAATTCCTAGGATCTTGTTGCAAGGTGAATAAAGCTAGACGTTTTCCTTTTAGTTTGAAGGCTGCTTTCAGGTTATAAACATTGTGAGCTGTTTTTTCTGAAAATTAATTGCTATAGATCCGGGCCAGCGTGGCAAAAGCAGCACAGGGCAAGACAGAGTAATGAGAATTTCAGTTAAGCCTCGAAACACATTAATAAAGGCAACATCTTAAAATATATGTACATACATACATAACATATCTATGTAAGGTTCAGAGAGCCCAGTATTTCTGGTAATAATTGTGGTTATTGCACAGAGAACAGTAATTTGTCCAAACCCAACCATAAATAATTAAGGCCAGGATTTCGAAATCGGATCTGTGTGGGTGGATTTTTGCACCCCCGCGGATTCAATGGCAGGATCAAAGCCTAGGAAAGCCAGAAATACACTCAGAATCTGCATATCGCTCAAGTACACCACCTGGCATTTCCAGTGAGGGGAAGGGTCTGTTTTCACCACCACCCTCCTACCCGAATGCCTGACAAACAAACACTTTCAAAGCAGCAAACAATCATATTCTTGTCCTACCCTCCCCACAGTAGCTATTTCCTACTGCGTCCGTTTCTTTGACTTATGAGTTAGAGCTAAGGAAACAACAGAGCAAACATAGTGAGCTTCCCCCTCCTTGCTATTCTAATTAAAATAAGTTTAGCTCAAGCCTTTCTTCCTGAGATACATATAAAGCACTGGTTTTCTTTTTATTTTTCTTTGGACTTTCTAAGAAATAGTGTTTCTTTTTATTTCAGCTGTTCTGAAAATCATCAGAGGAAAACTGCACCCATTACTAGTGATGATAGTATGGAGCAAGGGTAGATCTGCTGGCTCCTGCTGAGGAAGTTGTTGACAGCTGGCGTGCAAGAATGCACTTGATGCTGACAACTGGGCAATAACTGCCCACAGGCTGAACTTCTACTTTTGGACAAAATTCTTGAGGATTGCTGTCAGTTCAAGCATATGAACAGAGTAGCTCTATTTCACAGAATTATTAGGGTTGGAAGGGACCTTTGGAGATCATCTAGTTCAAACCCCCATGCCAAGGCATGCAACCTAGAGCAGGTTACACAGGAACATATCCAGGCAGGTTTGGAATGGCTCCTGAGCGGAGACTCCACAGCCTCCCTGAGCTGCCTGTTCCAGTGCACTGTCATCCTCAATGTAAAGAAGTTTTCTCTCATGTTGAGGTGAAACTTCTGGTGTTTTAGTTTATGGCCATTGCTCCTCATGCTGTTGCTGGGTACCAATGAAGAGTCTGGCACCAGCCTTTGAGATATTTGTATGCATTAAGGAGATCCACTCTCAGTCTTCTCTAGACTAAACAGGCTCAGCTACCACAAGCTCTCCTCCTAAGAAAGATGCTCTAGACCCCCACATGGAGAGATGACAGCACTCCATTATTATCCTGGTACCCTTCTGAGCATTTGCAATGGTCACATATAAAGTGACTGCAGCACATCTATGGCCTTTAGACACTGGTCATCAGGAGACACTGCAGACACTGTCATGTCCTCTACAGATCTTAAGAATTGCTGACTTGCTTTTTCTCTTCTAGAAATATGGAAAAAACCCTCTGCTATTCTCTTTGATAAGTCTTGACCACATGTTGGTTTTCCTCCTGCTCAGTATGTCAGGAAGGTAGTGAGGTAGGTAAATGTCCAGTTGGTATTTATGTGGATGACACTCAGTCCATTTCAACTCAAACATGTCTGTCAAATACCACAGCAGTAACTGGAAGAGAAACAGGCTATGAACGAAGGCTATACAGCTAAAACTCAACCTCAACTAAAAATTGGGTGAGCTGATTGTAGAAACTTAAAAAGGTCATCATGATGATGACTGCAGATGTCCTTAAAGTTTTTTTGAGCATGTATGCTGCCGGAAGTGTTAAGGACATGCATATGCATCATAGTGATTCTTTTATTTCTCGGTGAATTCGTTTCTCTCAATACAAGAGTTTTTTAAAGTTAACAGTTGGGAACCTTGACTTAAATCATCACTAGACTACAGCTCCCATTCATGTGGGATAAAAGGTAAGATACTATGGGCAACACTATGAACAGAATTAGCCTAGATGATGTCCCCCAGCTGCCTTAATTTGTGGGAGAAATTCAAAGCTGATCAACAATTCAGCTGATTTCCATGGAAACATGATTTCAACTCATGAATCGAAATCGCATGAGGACCAAAAATGCCAAACACAGATTATAAAAATATTTTTCTACATGGGGATTCTCAAAATAAAAGCCAAATAATTAAGCAGAATACAAAAAAAAACTCACAACAGACCCATTTTTCATAATCCACATTTTGTGTCTACAAACTTACTTTCTTTGAGTATTTCATTAAACACCCCAAATATCAGCACATTTTCATGGGTTTAGTATCTTCAATAACTTAAAAACAAAAAGTGCCTATAAGTGGAGAAGACTCTGTTTAGTTCAGCAACTCACCACAAGCCATCTCAAGTTCTGGACTTAAACTTTTCTTAGATTTTGTATAGGGGAACAGCTAAATATGTTCTTACTGCACTTGCCTGTGGAAACATTATCAGTAGCGTGCTCTGCTTCAGACTTATCACTTCTCTTAAGTACTCAGAAAAAATATATGATGATTCCTCAGGAATACAGTTGGAATGTATGATTTCTTTAAGAAAAATGGGTTCATTTTGTACTAGTAGTAACTGAGTCTCTTGAAATAAATACTTGCAGCAATATTTAACTGTAATATTGGCAGTGACAAATCTATGCAAGAATTAGATTATTTGGTACCTTTTAGTGCTTCACTGAAGGAGGTTTTACAGTCCTCTTTCAAGTTTACATAATTTCTCATAATCTACAGAATAAAACCAAATCTGTGACTATCCAGTTCAGCTCCAAGGATACAGAACAGCATGTGGCACTCTGCATTATACTAAGACTGCTTAATTTGTTAATGTCTTACTGTCTAGGAAGAACTTTTCAGGTAACATAGCTTGGTGAAATTTTAAATCCTTTATAAAGATTGTGTACTGTTAAGAATACTACATATCTCATGTTTGAAACACATGAAAATAAGAGAAAAGCTTCAGCAACTTTGTTTTTCAGCTCTTAAAATAATAAACAAATTCCCCTCCAAACTGAATATTTGGGAAAAAAGGAATTAATTCAATAGCTTTAGCTGAAATTCCTGGGAGTCCTTCCATTCTATTCAATGGCAATTTTACCTGGCACGTAGCTGATGTTTTGTTGATTTGTTTGCTTTATTTTGTTGTATTTTTTTTCTCTTGCAAATATCTTTATTATTTGGTTAGATCTTTAAGATAATCAAATGTTTCCGTTAACTTTTCAATTTTATGCACAATATTTTTTTTTAATAAACCACATGTACTGCAGGTATATATAATGAAACCTAACAGGACACTTCAGAATTGTGTATTTGTTCTGCGATGGTTTATTTATTCTTTCTACATATTCCTGGGCTTAAGAAATCTTCAAAAGCACTACCCAAAATAAAAAGCAAATTACAGGTAATTTTTAACTTAAAGAATCAGGGTTTCCTAAAGATAGTTTCTAATAAAAGTCAGGGGTTTGGGTTTTTTACACTACCTTCACTGATGCAATTATACTTAATCACTTTAACAGTCAAGACTTTTAGCAGCTAGATGAAGTATACTGTATTAGCTTAATAGCCATATCTTTTTTCAGACTTTTTAAAACCTGTTTTACTTTTCTACTGGAGCAGTGAGCCAGGGAACTGGAAACTTCCAGTGATTCTTTCATACACTGAAGTGGTTTAACTGTGTCTGCTCATTTAAGAAGACAACTGTAATTTTCACAGGCCAAGAATTAGAACAAACACTTTGTTACCTTTCTACATTAGCCAGAAACATGTATTCTCAGAAACCATTAGTTGCTGTACCAAAACCATACAGGCATGAAATAAAAAAATTCAGGAATTTTCAGACTCCAACCTCCTCAAGGTTTCATGAAAAAGAAAGTCTATGCATTTAGATCTAAACTAGATGAATCCATCACTTGACTCAATATCCCAAAGAAAATGCGGCACATAGTGTATTAATAAAACCCCAAACAAATATACAGTTAATAAGTTGAAAACTTAAACCGTAAGTTCCTCATTATAAAAGCCACAAGTGACTAAGTAGAACTACACAAACCACTATGCTGTGTCTCTTGGGACAATCAGTTTTCCTTCTCATCTTTGCTGCTTTTGTGCTGATATATAAGTTGAGCTATCTGGGGCCCAACTACTTTCAGGCAGCTTTGAGCAGTCACCAGTCTAGTGGTGAGATGATCATACGTGATGAAGAACAAGGTTAACGCACAATTTCTGAATTAGTGCTAGTGTTTCAGGTACCACATGATGAAGAACAACATGAGACACCTCTATTCTTCTGAAATATAATTGACTTTTCTTTGGAGAATCATGTACAGAAAAACAAAAAATAGGGGTAACATTCAGGTCATGCTCAGATTTCCTGGTGCCTCTTTAAAGTGTTATCTTCCTACTTCTCATCTCTCTGAACCACAGATGGGTCACCACAACTTTCGTTTTGACAGCAGTTGTGCTTTTCATGCAAACATTTGGTAACTAAGGAGAGGTTTCTAATGCAAAGACACCTAAAGGATAGCCTTCACCACCAACCCACTTGGACCAGTTTTATTTCATGCTCCTTCATATATGTTGAGCTCCAGTACACCCTCTTGTTTCCTGTTCTGCTGAAAAAGAATTTGCTTTCACCTTGCCAAATCTCTGTCACACTGCCTGCTGGTTTCCTTCTGTCTCCTCTATCTCTGACAGAGGACAGGAGAGCCCAAGAGGCATCAACCAGACAACACACAGCAGGACTGCAGAGTCCTGCTGCTCACCACTGAATTATACACTTGTGACTCCTTTCCTACCAGCCCTAACATTACTTTGCTTTCATGTATTGCTCTCGGTCTTTATTTCACCTCTGCTCCTCCGTGACTGCCTCCCACAGTCTGGTTGCACTTGCCCTGCCTGCCCTCTGCTTCCCAGTGGTACCTTGCTAGCTGGCTCCCCATCCCCACTGCCATTCAACTGACCACTGATCCACAAGTGTAGTGCAAATGCAGTTGTAGCAATCAGTAGCTGAAAATATATGTGGCAGCCATTGTCAGCAGTGGACACGTGCTACAAGATGCTGAATTTGCTTAAGTCTTGCTGGGAATTTCCCCCCATACCCTGTAAATTTCTCCACAACTCTAAGCACAGCTGCTTTTTCACAAAAGAAGCTACATGCAGCACTAAGAAATCAATAATGAGGACTTACACACCCTTTCCAGGGCGTGTTCAGAGGAGAATACCAGCATACTACCACAGCAGCATCCTTCATAAGCCTGTTTCTGCTCTGTTTCCTGGATTCATTTTAAGCATAGCCAGTGTATTGTAACATTAGTCACCATTTGCTCCTTTCTGTGGACAGTTCAGCTGCTCTTGCTCTTTGATTCATTCATTTAGGGTTAGATGTCTTTTTCTCAGCAATTGCTCCTGTAAACTGGAATCACATCCCACAAATCATCCTGTCTCTAATTAGGAGATCTTTTATGTCTCTAATGTACATACGCATGCCAGAATTTTCGGCAACACCATGCAAACATCTATCCCCTTCTCTGCTTGCTTTCGGGACTTAGAAAAACGTATCCATCTCCTACCCTGTACGTATTTTCCTCAAATATTTTCCTCAACTGTGTCAAAGTTTGCATATTCATTCCTAGCAATTTTAGTTCACTCTTTAATTTTGTCCTATGAAAATGTAAAAAAAGCTGCAATTTCATTTCTTTATTTATATTCTTTTGTATTTTTAACTAATATTTATTGGGTTCATATACAGGCACAATTCTTTCATACACTCAGTGAAATCTTCTTGGCCTGGAAGTTTTGCATTCCTAGTAGTCTGGTTACTTGCAGTGCATTAAGTCACCTATTTCTAGGTGCTGTTAATCAAATCTTTTTCTCTATGTGGCTCTCCCTCAACTTGCCTGAGGTTAACTATTGTTTCCATGCACAGTATCCTAGGCAAATAACATGAAGGCCTGACATTTTTGCAGACAGTTTTAATATGGGTATTCAGAGAGCTTTATTACATTTAATATGTGAGTATTTCAGTCAGGTGCAATGAGAATAAAATATCCAGTGTTTCAAACTGGCAAACTATGCTCCTCTTTCCAAGTTCCAGCTGGGCTGCCACAGCAATTCTGACAGGAGGTTGTTCTGACAAGCTTGACAAACACCTCCAAATCTTCTGAAGTATTCTTCCTCACCTCCCCCCTGCCTAAGTGTTACATTTCTCTCCATAGGCTTCTAATGACTGTGTTTAAGAAAAATACAACATTCTCTAATGGAGAGTTTCCTAAGAAGAAGTGACAATGTCAGTCAGTCCTAACTGCAGCTACACATTTTTGCTTAAAGATTTGCAGAAGCATTGCTTGAACCTAACAAATCATCTACTGGAATGATTTTTCTCTTCTACAGCACAGCTCCTTGACTCTGCAGCAAACACAACCTGTCTCTCATTAATTTGTGTCTCTAAGAGCTTCTCAGGTCCATAAGCTGAAGGAAAGGTATGTTTTAGTCATGTTCATAAGCTCTGAAAAATAGTCAGAGGCTATGCTCTGGGAAAATGCTAGACCCAGCTCCCCTTCAGACTCTCCTGTTGGACTGAGTTGCTCTGCAGGCGCAGAGCGCCTCACTGCCTTGGACTGAGAAGGTCTGTGGAGTCACCATCAAGGGTGCACCTGCATGAGGTACAGCATCAAAGTGCCCTCTGACCATGGTCTCCCAATTTGTAGGTGGAGGTTGCCATCACCATCCACATGACGGCCCGTGTTTCAAAGTAGGTCACACTTCAAAACATACACAATGGCACTTGCACAATAAAACATACAGAGCATCCTCAGGCCAAGTACATAAGCCAAACAGTGCTACACTTCAAAGAAGTAAAAAACATTTAATGTACTTTAGGAGAGGAAGTGAAAATACTGCTAACAAAGATGTGAGAATTGAAATAGTTTTTCAAAATACTGTCATGCCACACACCAAACAGCACCTCATACCCAACTGGTCTTCTCTCAAGGAGAACAAAGGTGCTGGAATTCAGTCTTTTGGTGCCTCTCTTGGAAGCTTAAGTGACAGCAAATTTTAAGGGCCAAGACCTGGGACTGCTGCAGGCCTTTCTTTTCACAAATGTGATTTTAAAGCTCAATGTAATTGCTGGTAAAAATAAGGTATCAAAAGGGTTTTAGTCTTGCACTATAATGAACTGCAGGCTCAATTGTTTGAAGTAGTAAAATTTGCATTGATGAGACCAGATCAAAGACAGACAAAAAATCAGGTATTTCCTCTAGAAAAAAATTTAGGTGCATCATGCTTTTTCCAAGCAGACCTTACTAAGGTTTAAAGGCAGAATGAGCTCATATTCAGATTTAATTTATTAAACAACAACAAAAAAGTAGGTACCTAAAAACTCCAAAATCAGAAAATGCTCAAAGAAAACCAGACGCAGCAGTTCCTACTCATGCATTTGTGTGTGACCAATCTTGCTTTGTTTTAAAAATTAGCTGCATCACAGACAACAGAATGGCATTAGTAACAGCTACAACTCTCTACCATCCCCAAGCAGCAAATTGGAGGCACCACCATTTTTAATTCCCTGCCAACATATACATTTGTCATGACTGTTGGGATGCGAACCATTTCATGACAGAACCCAAACAGCAAGAATTTTCAATCCAGGGAATACTCAGAGCAACTTATGTCAGACCCAGTGCTTCATTCCAGAGTCTGAGAATTGCACAGTTGTTACAATTAAATCTAATAACACACAAAAATATTTAGTCTTTCAGACTTTCTTTTTTAATATAAATATATTTTTATCATGGCCAGTTTACTAAGTTTCAATTTTGTGGGCATAAAATTTTATTTTCCGATAACACTCAAGAGAACTGAAACTGAGAAGAGAGGCCAGATAATTGCTTGAACCCAGGTTTTATAAAGCCAGTTTTATAGATGCACCTTCTGATTATGCCAACCATCCTGGTAGCCCTAGACTCATTGGTGATTTGTGGAGCTCTTCCACAGAGAGCCGAGTGGTCAAACGGCATTGATTAATCTCATGTCTAGCTGTTAAAGCATATCTAAAAAATGGGAAAATGGAACACTGCGCTTTTTTTATACTACTATTCTGTAATCAGCGTTTCCACTCAGAGCAGTAGTGCCACATGAACCCATGAATTTAGAGCAGTCTGTGTGCATGTGACCAGCAGTTCCACATTTACATTAGAAATAACATGTTTTTAAATTTACTTTTCAATGACAGCATGCACTTGGGAGTTTTCATATAGCAGCAGTAGTTTTCTCCCATTAAAAAAAAAAAAAAAAGAATTTATTTAAACCCTCCCCCCAATAAAATGTAAGTATTATACCTTGAATACCACATGCTTAGATTTAATCAAAGAATACCAGATATACCTGTGAACAGGCTTTAGTATCTTTAATATGTCACCTTTTCCTAGTCTGCTAACCATCTCAAGAATTGCTATAGTCCCATCAAGTACACATCAGGCTGGAACTGCCTAAAGTCTTAAAAAACATGAGAAGAGATAACAGCCTCAAAACTTGCAGGGTTTTAGGCATCATCTAAATCCAGTTTCTTAAAAGCACATGCCCAAAATGTCCTTCCTCTAAGGCCACCTGAAGAAAGGACCTTCATTCAAGGTCCAATGTAAAGTTAAAATTAAAGACTGGCCTCTAAGGAGTGCTAATGAGCCAGACTGTCTGAAGCAAGTGCCAGTGTTAGGCACTGACTGGCAAATGAGAGCAAAGTTAAAGCTCCTAATCAAACATCTCTGTGATCTTTAAAGGCTGTCTGGATGCTACAGCCACACTCCAACTAGACTGTGGGCACTCTGAAAGCTTAGGGACCGTCCAAGAGCACTAATTTAAGCCTCTAGGAAGCAGTGAAATTCAAAGGTGAGTTTTAAATCAGCTTTAATAGTTCACCTTATATGCGTTCTGCAGCAGCAGCACCAATGTTGGGATACGGTTTCATATCTGATACTTGTTCACATAAAAGAAAACTTGCAATATCACCCAGCCATATCACTGAGCATGCGTATAAACTACTGGGGCATGGGTGGAAAAATATAAGGAACCGTAAGAATCATTTGCTGAGAGGATAAACAGTTAAAGTTGTGTAGCCCATTCAACTGGATGTATCTGAGACCAGTTTAGCACTAACACAATACTATGTCTCAAGTACACCAAGGCAGAGAAGTTGTGACTTTGAGATACAAGATAGCACACCCCACATTGTATCAAGCACCAAACAGAGGTATTCCTCATCATAAAGCTAAGTCCAGAATGAGTGTATTTAAAATTGAGCCTATTTCTTAGGGGAGAAGATAGCAGATGACTTTCAGATCCATTTCTTGATTTGTTGAGTTGTGCTCCATTGACTAAAAAAGGCATGCTTCTCAAATCCATTTCCCTGCAAGTATCAAAATCACACAGAAGTCCAAAGCCTGAGTAACGTAATGTCTGATAAAATAAAAAGACAGAACTGCATGAACAGGTTCATCTCTTGTTGAACTGTAATCTCGTACTAACATTTCAAATGAGAAATACTGCCACTTTTTTTACATGCACCTTCTACCCCGATTTTGAACATTCTCTGTAAAGAAACACACAAACACATGAAAAGAAAAACAATGAGGTTAACAAATTATGATCCTTTCTAGAAAGGGACAACTGGCTTCCAGTTTTTAATCAGCTATTTTAGCAAAGACAATTAAAAAGCTAGCAGTAAGAGGCAATCTGCCACACTGCCATTTCAAGACTTGCTGAAATACTAATGTGTCTAATTTAGAAGTAATATATGTGTCCATGGTGAAAGAGCTTTAGGTCCCAAACCACAAGAATGATTCTATGTTTTGGAGTTATATAGTTCTGCTTCCACTAGACCTTAAGGATGATCTGCCATCCATTGCATACACAGGTACAAAACATTATCAAGCAACCAAGTGACTTGGTCTCCACTGTGGCATCTGTCAAGAATTGCCACATGTTGCTAATGCTCTTCTGCACTGTAGTGATTAGCCTGCTGGTGTAAATAAAAATAAAAAGCTTTAACACCAAGAATCCTCAAAATTCATCACTGAAGAATGTATCTGGAGTACATGATGACTATTTCCTAAAATGTCAACATTTTCAGTAAAACTTCACTGCTAAGGTTTAATTTTGATTTTCTGCTTTTATGAACTTAACAGTTTCTAATAACTAGGCCATTCTTCTGACAGTGAAAAGAAGAAACTTCTTTTTTATAAGAGTAATTCTTGATACAAGACAATGTTCTAAAAAATGTTTCTATGAATACATAAGTGAGAACCAACTGAATGAGAGAACAGTAAGAAGTGTATTGAATATTAGTGCAAGACACAAAGGTTAGTTTTTCCAAAATGAAATACATTATTGCTGGGAAAATTGTGGAATAATATAGCAACAAAAAGAACGGCTAGTACTTATTGTATTAATTTAAGATGTTTTTACTAAAAAAAAAGCATTTTAATTAACTATTTGTGACAATATCATTGGGCATTACCCGATTTTACTGTTACCTAGGTTTCTTTCTCAAAAAATTAACTTCAACCTACACAGACTTAAGTCTTCATATGCTAGAGTTCTTAGAATAGAATACTTGTTTAAAAATTCTTAAGCATCAAGTTTTAGAAGACTTTTATTTAGTCTTAGCAATTTATTCTCTGGCCTAGCCCTAAAGAGATAGATTTATTACTAAACTTATGTATACAAGACATGCTGAGAAAGTTGGGGCTGTTCAGCCTGCAGAAGAGAAGCTGCGTGAAGACCTTCCTCATAGCAGCCTTCCAGTACCTAAAGGGAGCCTACAAGGATGCTGGAGAGGGACTCTTCATCAGGACTGCAGTGATAGTACAAGGGGAAATGGGTTTAAATTTAAACAGCAAAAGTTCAGGTTAGTTATAAGGAAGAAGTTCTTTAGTGTGAGGATGGTGAGGCACTGGAACAGGTTGCACAAGGAATTTGTGAATGCTCCAACCCTGGAAGTGTTCAAGGCCAGGCTGGACAGAGCCTTGGGCGATATGGTCTAGGGTGAGGTGCCCCAGCCCATGTCAGGGGGGCTGGAACTAGATGATTTTAAGGTCCCTTCTAACCCAAGCCATTCTATGATGATATGAGAGGTAGCTATAGCAACTATTTTCTTAATAAGAACAACTAACCTTCAACCAGACTGATTTTTTCTGCATCCCTGTTTTTTACAAGAAGATTCTTATGGTGAGATGTTTACATTTAAAATTCAGTGTAAAATACAGGCAAACCCAAATCTCAGCTTTATAACACCACTGGCATATAATTAAAGCCATAAACCAAGACAAAAATCAGAAAGCCGGTAATATTTTATCAATGAAAGTCATTACACAATTATTTTAAGGCCTTGAAATGCACAAATTTCCAGCAGATACACAGAGCCCCAAACAAATGTCCCTAGTTGTTACAGAGATAAATGGCTTCATAGCCAACAAACATGCTGTTTTGGACCAAGCTGTGAGAGAAATCGAATTACAGACTCAAAGGGCCCTTAGAGAAACTGTGTTGCTCTTACACATCAGTGATCCTCCACAACTGCTATTTCAGCTCATCACAACTCTCAGAATTGACACAAAAGAGGCACAACCCTTTACGTTAAAAAGTCCATCACACATAGTACTTTGTCCTCCAACACAATAAATCCCACTTTATCCATTTATACACTTGTCTGCTTGAACAAACATGTGTCCACATACATGCTTCCAGTGCAAACCAGAGTAATAACGTCTATTCCAGGATTCCTGTTTAGCTTTAATGTGGTCTTGATTTAACCTATAATTGGACCCTGCAGGCTATAGATGCTATGGATTCATCAGCAAAAGGGTAATTTACACTCGCCATTTCCAGAAATAAGACGCTGATATAATGGTTGTATAAATGCTTGTACATTTTCATTAGTATCTCTGGCAGTTGGGGTGTGTACAAAATGTGGTACCAGTGTACAAGTATCATTTTTTTGGGGTGTGTACAGAATGTGGTACCGGTGTACAAGTATCATTTTTATCTAGCACATTCAGGATGATAACAAAAAGAAGTATACATGCATGTTTTTCTGTTATGGCAGATACACAAACAGGAGGATAGGGGATAACCAGATTTAAAGATAAAAAAATCTGCATGTTATTGATTCTCCCACACTTATTACCAACTGCTATGTCTTCTACCACAAATATTCTCTTTGATGTTAACAAGAAAGATGAGTTGCAAAGGCTGCAAGAATACTTATGCCCATTACTATCTTAATTATAAACTTGTCTGACTATAAATAAATGAAAATAAATTGTTTGCATGCCCCAGACAAATTCCTAAGGCTATAAAGTGAGCACTCCATTATTTAAGAAGCATTTTATATTGCCATGAATGTAAATGTCTGTAATACTAAGAACTGTACCAAATGCACATTTAGACAACAAGGCCTTTGGCGTGAATATTGGCTGAATATAAGACCTGAAACAGAAGCAGGAGAAAAATATTTCATGTATATGAGAAAGCACCAATATCCCTTGGAAAATGCTGTTTATATGCAATGCTATGACTACAGACAGAGAAGGTACTCCGATGACACCCCAGCCACCTGTACTAAATTGATACAGCAATCAGAAAATAAAATGGAAAAATTTAATTCACTAAATGGAAGATAATGGATGCCACTACTGAATACAAAACAAAACAACTAAGAACAAGGCAATGAAATTAACTACGAATAGTGCAAATATTTCAGCTATTTCTCAGAAGCTAAGTAAGACAGAAGTTATTGTACTAGTCTGCAATTCATACTTTCAACTTATTTTTCATAATTAAACATTTCTGTATTTTGATATATATTATCAAAAGAATAAAGAAAACATAATGTATGCTTTCATTTTTGACTTCTAAAAAATTACTTTGTATGTATACAGATATTTATTGTTGTTTCTGTTTTATTTGAACAAATATTGCATAGAAATTTTCTCATATGGTACTGTTCCTATAGACATTACAGCGTAGAGGTCAAAGCACAAACAGTATCTTTTTATACCTTTAAGTGTCATGTCAGTTTCTACTTTACAACTAAGCTGTTTGTTCCCGTTTTTAATCTTACCCCAAGTTTCAGAAGAATCTTCTAGGAGTCCTGCAGACACCATGATAGAAAACCTATTCATCTCCTTTCATTCTGTTTTGGTTCAGATGAGGAAGACCGTTTTCAGTGTTAAACTGCAATTCTTCTCTTGTAACTTTCACACTCCTTACAGGGAGACTACATCCAGGCTGATTGATACACTGAAAAAAAACAAAAGAAGGAAAAAAAAAGTCATCATGCAGAAACATACAAATTCACATCAACTGATGAAGCAAATGTCTGTGAGGGCTTACTTTTTTCTGCCTTGTAACTCTTGGGCAGGATCATCAATACTACCTGTAAAAGAAAGGATGCCTGAAAAACTGCATTTAGTTCTCAAACATACAAAGAGCTATGTACTAAAGTGCAAGTCTAAAAAAAAAAAAAAAAAAAAAAAAACCAAAAAAAAAAATAAAATTTTTACAGAAACATCGATTTCTAAAAAACAGGTCCTATGTCAAAGTGTAGGCAGGGAAGAACAAAACATTTTTAGCAAGTACACTTTAACTTCACAAAAGCAGCAATTCTCAAACAATTGCCAATACAACGATTTTACACTTTCTATGTCCTTTTTATCAACACACCACTAGATACTTCTCTGTCTGAATCCATTAGATTCATGATTGCACTGCACAGAACAACACTTGTTTTCAGGAGACTGCACTGTACCATGAGGAAAAAGCAACAGATCGAGCAGTGTGCACATATATTGCCAACTGCTTTCTATACAGTGAGACAAACTGTAAAAGAAAAGAAGTTATCTGCATTGTAAAGCAGGAGAGCAGCATTGTTTTGAACTGTACGCTGCACGCATTTCAGCGACATGAAAAGAACAGACACCTGCATTTTGACTTACAAGTCACGTAGCCTGTAAAATAACAGAGTAAACCTGATCTGATGAATTGTCCAGTATAGGAGCAACATTAATAGTTTCTCAAACATCTTGTAGATTATTTATTAGAAAGGTTTTCTAGTATAGGGTGTCATATACAGTGACAGCATCCCACTTTGCAACTGCACAGCCTGTAAATTCACACTGGAGATTTCTTAATGACATGCTGCAGAGTTCAGGAAGCCAGAGGTGGAATCAACATAGCAAACTGACGTCCAAGATAAAACTAATTAATGGCTGAAGAATTAGCATGGTTTTAACTATAGACGGGGGG
>JASSUY010022435.1:0-26215 GCA_032466535.1 Forpus xanthops
CTCCCACCGCCCGCGCAGGCGGCGACGGCGACAGCGGCTCCGGCAGTCCCGCACCGCCTCCCTCCGACGGGCTCCCCGGGGAGGCTGCGGGGCCGCTCAAACTTCTGCCTGCAGCTCCGACCGGGCCGGGCGGTGGGAGGCCCCGCCGGGTCGATCGGTCCGCCCGCTCTGTCCGGTCCGGTGGCCGCCGCCCGTCGGTCTCCCCCTGCCGGCGCGCAGCCGCTCGTCGGTTCCCCCGCACGGTTCCGCCCGCCCGTCCGCCGCTCCTCAGCCGCCGCCGCCGCCGCCTCCTCCAGGAAATGGCGCTCTCGGGCGGTCACGGCGCGCTGTGATCCCCCTCTGACATCACATCATGAATATGCATCAGCCGGGAGCCCGCAGCCCCCGGAGCGGAGGATCACCGGGGTCGGCCGCGCTCCGCACCCGCGGGACCGGACCGCGCAGCGCCGCGGTTGGACCCCTCGGGAGGGCGAGCAAGGGGGGCTCTGCGGGCGGAGCCACCCCGGGACTCCCCCACCGGGCGGCCTGGTTTGCAGGGAGCGGGTGACCCACATCCGCAGGAGCTGCCGGGGCACCGGGAACCAGGTCGCTTATTCGCCTCTCTACATGTGGAAGGAGGAGGCCCCTCTGGGGCTCCCGCTCACCCTGCAGCCTCCCAGGGGAGGAGGGTGTGAGGCCACCAGCGGGGCTCAGCCCCCCTAAACCCAGGATTTAAACGTGGGGCGAGCAGCACCTCACCTAGAAGGCAGCAGTCCCAGCCCCATCTTCCCTGGCCGGCCCCGCGCTCCCCTCACTCAGGGCTGCCGGGCACCCGATCGCGGTGCCTGACCTGTGGGAGAGCACCGGCAACGTGAGGAGAGCCGCCCGTGCTCTCCGAGCTTGGCCTTGCCCTCTTTTCCGCTAGTGGAAAAGAAGGGAGAGATCGGAGGAAGGAGACCTCTGCTGCCACAGTTACAAGCACGGCGTGGAAAAAGTCACCGGCAGTTTTTAGAGAGATCTGTCGCTGCTTTTACGTAGGAGTTAACGGTGACAATCTGGGTTGAAAAGAACCGTAAGACACAGTCTCGGTAGAACACGATGCAGCTCTGCCACAGCCGTCAGCGTGCAACGCTCTGGAAACCTGGCTAAACGGAGGAGAGCCGGGAAACTGCGTTATCCCAGCAGGGGGATGGAGAAACTGAGGCACGGCAAGCTCATGTAATTCCCTGCCAAGCTCTGATCTCCTATTTGCATTTCTGATAGGAATTCCTAGGGGACTGGAGCCATGCCAAGAACATTTCATTACTGGAATGGAGATGTGAGTCCCACCCCAGTGCCTCTGGCCGCAGTGAGGTGGCCGTGAGGGGATACACTGGGAAGCCATCCACCTCAAAGCCTGCGGGAAGCCTCGGTGCTCTTGGGGACAGGAAACCTTGACATGCCTCTTGCCAGGATCACAACGGCTCCTGGGCTGAGGGGTTTTGCACTGGTTCTTTGCTAAAAGCCTTACGTACACTTGCTGTCACTGCTCCCTCTCCCCCGTGTATCCATATATACCCCTTGGCACTTACTCATGGCTATAGCGCCTTCCACAAAATAGCTACTTCTGCAGATTTTAGATGCTTCATGAGAAAAACAAAGAATGTCCATTAGAATAATGCTGTTTCTATGGCATTTTCCTGCTAAGCATTTCTCCTAGCCCACAGTTACAGAGGCTTACGCCATCACCTTGGCTCTGTGGGCTCAGTGTACGAGCAGGAATGAGGAGGCTCAGGTGAGCACTGCTGCTTGGCCAAACCCATCTGGGGAGGTAGCAGCAGAGGCTTAACTGGCTCCATGCTGCATGTCTGGAGCATGCTTCTACAGTAACCAAATCTACCTTCATCCAAATGCCGTTGGTGGTACTCCCAAAGGGTTTGGGAAGGGGAAGGAGAAGGGGAAGGGAGTGTTTATCTGCAAAGAGCAGTACCTGATAGAAAGTTGTGGTGCAGCACAGGCCAGGCTCCAGGCTAGTGTGAGAAAGCAAAGCTTTGCTGGAAGGAGGAGACCAAAGGGAATTTTCCTCAGCAGGGGATCTGGTTTCGGCTCTTCTGAAAAGGGCTTTGTGTTAACAGTGATAGGCAGGAAGAGCCATATGAAAATTGGACTGGAATCCTGCACGCTCTGCCAGTTGGAGTGCAAACTGATGTGGGAAAACTTAGAGAGGAGTGCAGTGGTACCCTGCAGAAACCAAAGGAACTAGCAAAGCTGAAATGCTTTTAGGTACTGGACAAGAATAAGCTCTCCTGACCTTCTGGGCCACTGAATATAACCCAGTGCCTTCCTGGCCTATGTCCTTTCCTTCTATCATGATACTGTGTTGTCACAGCTCACTGGACTTGTTGGGCTGCAGAGGCATGCCCTAGAAAATGCCTGAAGAGCAGCACAACAGTCAAGAGGAGAATTCCCAGTGCTGGGAGACTTCTGAAGGAGAAAGAGAAAGGGAGAAAGGAAGAAAAAGAGAGGAGTGTGAGAGAAGGCAGGAGAGAGAAATATTCGCTGAGCATCTTCACCTTTCTCTGCTGTTCAGCCTCTTCTCAGACCAAAAGGGATAAGGATGGGTTATCCCTATGAGAAAGCACCCCAAAACACCTATTTCCATGAGAGGCCCTGGAAGTTCAGCAGAAGCTGCTGGCACATGCACTACTCCATTGTTGAAGTAGTCAGTCTGCAGTTGGATACGAAGTGCCTGTTTTGTGCAAGGTGTTTTCCATAGAGCTGCCTGGTTTGCACTTGGATTTGAGAACCTGCCTGCCCCATCCCCTCGATGTGAAGAGCTGCGTTTTCCCCTCCATCACTAGGAGACAAATCCCTCATCCTGCACCAGGAAAGTGTAGCAATGGCAAGAGTGACAATGAAGTGGCACTTGAGGTCCACAGGAGTAGCTCTGCTCTATGGTGTAGTAGACCCAGGATGGCTGTTCAGGTGTTTCCTGAGTGGGTGATTTGTTGAAAGTAGTATATTCAGTCCCAGGCCAGAACAGGAGCTGCTCCCAGCTTTTCAGTCACCACTGGAGGCTACAGCAAGTGACAGGAGAGAACCCTGTGTGTGTGAGGGCTCTTGCAGCTTAGGGATGACTTCTCAAATAAATGCCCCAAAGTTGGGCCGGAACAGAAGGAGTGAGGAAACAGAAACCCTCTGTGCTTTCCAAACCCTGCCAAAGACACAGCTTGAGAGCTGCTGGATATTACATTGGCTTTTGAGGACACTCTAAAGGTTAAACTGGCCATAAACTGCTTCCATTCTCTGCCCAGCCCACCATAATAATGGGATTGCCAGAACGTGTTCACGTCAGTATGTAATACCGTTTAACGTGGCCACTTCTGAGGCCCTAAATATAGCTCTCCATTCAGAAATACATATGGGACCAAACTGACCATGCCAAGACCTTGGACGTGGTATTTAAAGCCACGGGTGGCTGCTACAGCTCACAAGAAGACTGAAACTCATCCTGACTGTGTCTGGGCTAAGCTTGCCATAACTGAGTTATGTCGTTCATTTGGGAATTATCGTAGCTGCAGCTGAACTCTCTTCTCTTTTAATTTACATTATTCTACCAAATCTCCTTTCTTGTTTTCCTCCCTACCACCTCCTTCAGTAAGAAACTGTGTTGAAATATTCCAGCCTCTCTGTTTCGTGAAGTTTCATCCTCCTCCAGCTCTTACATCTTCCATATGTGCTGGTTTTAACTTTCTGTGCAAGTGAAGATAAGGACAGGGAGCCATATTAAAGGACTGCATTTACTTTGTCTTCAGAATGCAAGTAAGTTAGGTGTGAGCCTGAGCTTTGAGCCCAGGCCTGATCCCCTCCTAGTTCCCAAGCTCTCCCAGCTCTGCTTACAGGTGGTAGGTAGCATGGTGGAGATGGAGGACTAGGACTGGGCCACTGTAGGGTGGATCTACACACTTTAGCTTTTCTCTAAGTTTCAATGTCATCCAGTTTGGCGCCAGCCCAAACATAATCATTACTCCAAGCCCAAACCTGGTTCTTCCACATGTCTGGGATGGTTATTCTTTTTTAAGAGGTGCTAAACTAACACATCAGATGTGTTATCCATCTTCTGCGATAAATGCCAAGCTGTCAGAACAAAAATGTCACATAAATCATACATAAAGTATTTATATTAAAAAAGATCAACTCATGCGAATTTAAACAACTTTTCTGGTGATGCCATCATTTGCAGCAGGTTAGCCAGGTATTGCCAATGCTTCTATTTCTGGAGTTGAAATTAATACAGCACATCAAAACAGAGTCATCAAACCAAAACAGAATGTATTTAACATGGTGCAACAGTCAATGCCATAAGAAACCACCATATAAGTATGCAGAGTTATAGATAATTTACACATATGAATATGACTTTACAAATCTCAAATCACATGTAGATGCACACAGAACGGACTTGGGAGGAAGCATTTGTTACCAGCCCTTCTTGGGGCTCAGTTTCTTACCTATTTACTCTAGGGTGTGACAACACTTTGTGTACTAAAGTGACAGTATTGCGATCGTATTGCATTCTCCTGTGAGTCACAGTGGATAATAATCTCCACCATCCGCACAACAACATGGTATGGAGTTTGCTCAGCGTATGACCATCCCTTATGGGATGGAGGTTTGGTAGATGCAAGGGCCCTGGCAGGTCCTTAGTGTGGCCATAAGCTTCTTGGGTTGGTCCCTGGCTCTTGGGGCTCTCCACTGGGCCAGGAGGGCAGCCCACAGCCCAGAGCACAGCAGGACACCTCTTGGGTTTGGCATTGCTGGGATTAATTCCCGAGGGTGCTGCACAGAGGAAGCCTTATGGGAAGAGCCATTATCCCAGCAGGAATGGCCGGTGGGGCTAGCTCCCGGCTGTGCTCGCTGCCTGGAGCTGGGGTGGGAACACATCCTGCTTGGGAAGGTGGGAAGGAGGCAGTGGGCTACTGGCCAAAAAGCCTTCCTAGGGCACACAGAGAGCTGAATGATAATGTAGAGCAGTCCTGCAACTGCTCTAATAGACACTGTGGGTGGAAGAGCTTCCTAATGACTCCAGACTACCCCTGGAAGGGTTAATACCATATTTACCTTTCCCTCTGCAGCTCCTCTCCTCTTGTCCAGCCCACGCTGCTCTGAGCAAGTGGTGGGGATGACATAACCACAGACCAGACCCATGGTCCTAAAATAGTGGCACTAACAGGGCACTGATCTACATTAGGGTTCCTAAGGATTGCTAACAGGGGTGGAGCTGGACAAGGTTAACTAGAGCTGGAAATGCAGCTGTGTCTCTGCTGCAGCCCAGACAGGGCAAGGTGAGCAAAGGGCAGTTTGCTTTCTTGGTGCATGTCACTGTTCTGGAAAGAAAGTCCTCAGCACTTCCCAGAGGCATAGCCTTTGGTTGTGCCAGCAGTGACGTTTGTGCTGCAAATACCTTATTTTGGCCCAATGGAAGGGAATTACACCCTGAAAGACATCGTGACCAGCAAAACCCCCGAAAAACTGGACAGCAGATGTGAGAAAAACAAAATAAAGGATAAAGGAAGATGAGGGTAAAGTGAGAGGAGGAGAACATGAAGAAAAGGGAATAAATGAGAGAAGAAAAGGAAAAAGATTGGTGAAAATAAAATGCATTAAAAAAGCAACTTGTTTGGAGCTTGCAGATGGTTACTCAGTGTCTGCAGATCTGATTCTCCATCTGACTCTGGCCCTTTGCCTTGCTTTGTCTGAGTTTCTTACCTTGCAGGGCATCCAGAAGGGCAAATACACTGCAGAGCACAGGCTTTGTAAATCCTCCCGTGGCAACAGTGCTGTGACTGAAATGTAAAGAACAAGACTGGGAGTGGGATGGGAGGGGAGGCAGGGACCTGAGGAGCACAGGAAGGGGAGAGGAGTGAGAGGAAGAGGGGAACAAAAGCCTAGGGAGGCCAGTGGAAGGAGGGAAATGAGGTTAGCTGTTGGTCAGAGTGACTACATCTTCTTGCAGTGGCAGGGAGAGGAGCTAAAACTCATCCTGCCGACCCACTGTGGGGACTGACACTTGCAGGCTCCCGCTGGCAGCACCTCTGCAAGCCCCGTGCCAGGGCAGAGGAGCTGGGAAATCGTGGATTCATGTCACAGCGAGGTTTCCAGGCAGGAGGAGCGCCTGACATAGAAAGGCTGCTCGCTGTGCCCCTCCGGCCGGTGCACAATGAGCACGGGGAAGAAGCGAGCATCATGGTAGGTCGGGGGGTTCTCATTGATGGCCAGCTGGCTGGAGTAGGAGCAGCACTGCTCATCCTGGCAGCCGCGTTCGGCGATGCTGCTACTGCGGCTCCTCCAGAGGCCTGTCCTGTGGGAGCCATGGACACGGCACAGGGAGAAACGGCTGGTGTTAAGGGAGAGGCGGGAGTTGCAGCTATGGAAAGCGTGGCGCGAGAAGATGGAGGAGGTGCTGGAGGTGCGGTTGCAGCGGTCGCAGCCGTGGGCTGTTTGGCCGTACCGGCACACTGCGGAGGCTGGGGAGTTGGCCAGGTCCATGAGCATGGCCTCCGAGTAACTGGGGATCAGCTGCCTGTTGGTGCAGATGTGCCACTCCAGCTCCGTGCTGTCCTGCGTGGTGTCGCGGGGCATGCGGTATCGGTACAAGGGCTCCTCCACCGCTGTGGGTGATGTGTACTCCAGGCCCAGCAGCTTCTCCACGTGGTAGTGGACATAAGCAGTCCGATACTCTATGAGTACCCTGAGCGGCCATGAGATCATGAGGATAGCTGCCACCCAGAAAGCATAGTGGGACACATACCACGGGAGGTGATCTGGGTCCCCATAGGCCATCATCAGCTCTTTGAAGTCCACATTTTTGAGCTGCATTCCTTCCCTCACTTCCATGTAGTCATCCAGACCCTCAATCTCTGTGAAGAAGTGAGCCCTCTGAGTCAGGTAAGAGTTCTCAGACTCAGTGTTGGCAAAGCTGAAGCACTTGGTGAACCTCAGCTTGGTGGCTGTGTAGCTCTCCAGGCCCAGGAGCTCCTTGGAGATGTCCTTGTATCCACAGTGGGAGTAATCAAACTCAGCTTCAGCCACGTGGGTGTTGACCCTCTCATGGTAGACCTGCGTGGTGGTGTAGGCATCGCCATTGCGGTACCGGGTCACCTGCCGGGTTCGCCGCACAAAGTGGTAGCTGATGGCCTTCCACCAGATGCACGGAGTGGCTTGCTGCATGCGGTTGATGCATTCGTAGACACTGTCCACATCTGCCTTGTACTGCAGCTCTCTCTTGACGTGGCAGTGCCAGCACTCAACCAGGTACACCACATACAGCATAGAGAGGAAGGCCAGTGGGATGTAGACATAGCCATCCGAGCATGGGCTGTCATGGTAGATCATGGACTTGCCCTTGAAGGAGCTATCAAAGCTGAGCTTGGTGACCCGAGCCAGCTGGCACCAGGCCACTGCACCAAGGCAGCCGTACATGAGGATGGAGAGGAGGAGACATTTCCAGTGGGACTCTCGGCACATGCAGGCACTCAGGGACTGCTTCACGGGGCGTTGCTTCAATCACACCACCGGGGAGGGGGAGAGAAAGACAAAGAGAGAGCAAGGAACCTGTCAGTCACGTTGCTTTTCACAACACACACTATGAGTGTTGCATTTGAGCTTGCACCTGGCTTTGCTCCTGGCTGCCTGAGGACTAGGACACCACCCTGCTTAATATAAATGTGAATATAAACAGAAACACCGTGCCGGAGACTGAGGTTTCTGAACAAAACTCCCTCCTTGCTTCCTCCTGGCTCGGGGAAGCTCTTTGCTCAGCAGTGACTTGCATTGTCTGCACCCCATTGGATGGGTCCCTCTGAGGGCAGTGAGACAGGTCCCTGCCTTTCTCTCTGCTTGGACCCAGCATCATTTATGCACCCCACGGTCTTCCAAGGCCAAGACGGCTTCACACTACATGCCCAAGCTGAAAGGCTTGCCCCTTTGCTTTGTGAGTGCCCAGTGCCTGGGTTCTCACACGGTGCTGCTGGGGAGGCTCAGGAGCAGCATCGGCTGCAGGGCTGCAGCCGCACAGAAAGACCAGCATTTAGTGGAGCTGCTGCCTGACTCAGAGCTGACTCACACCCAACCCTGAAACCTACCAAATGATCGACACCATTTTTCTTGGAGGTCAGCCATCGGGAAAATTACTAGATCCAAGCACATCCAGTCAAAAAGATTGTCACGATTACAGCGTGGCGCAGCATGGCTTCAGGCTGGTTAGGAGGCAGCTGTGACTTAAAATACCTGAAAGCTTAAGCATCGCAGTGAAAGGTGTATGCGTGGATATTTAGAACACAGCACATTCCTCTCTTTCAAGTCCCAAAAGTTGGGCTGGGAGCAGAGCCAGAGCTCGTGCTCTCTTACTCCCACTGCGTCCCCTGGGATGGCATGATTGCAGTCCTCACTCCAGCCGTGGTGCAGTGAATCAGCTGCATTGTCATGCTGTGTTGGGCTATAATAAAAAGTGCCAAATTGAGCCAAGCAGTTAGCGGAAACAGAGCTGTCTCCCTGCAAAGAGCAGCAGCAGAGTTACATTACTGGCTGGCAGTCAGGAGAAAGTACATGAAACAGACCCCCCTCTGCTTCAGCAGGTGATGTGGAGGGCTGCTTGCATCCCTCTTCTTGCTGCCATCCTCTGCCTCACCCCTAACTCCAAGTAAATCACAGTGGGAAAGCAGATACACGCTGATTTTCATGCAGCATCATGCCCTCTGCTGAGCCTGACTTAATGTAAAAATAGAAACACAGTTACTCCTTCTCCCAAGGGGATGCCTCTAATGCATCAAACTGCTCTGCAGATGCCAACAGATGTTAGGTTTGGGAAATGTCATTTCTTTTTTTCTCCATGGATAAAGTCCTCCCCTAATACAGTTTATCTCAGACCCACAGCAGTTAGGAATCAGTAAGTAATCTTGAACCAGCAGGCAATTTAAGGAGAAGCATTTTATGACTCAGGAAATACTAGCGCAGCGCCACTAGAAAGAAGAGTTTACTGTCTTCTCAATGACATGAAGCATTGGCATCTAACCCTGTGCTGCTGTAAGTCAGATTTACTACTGCTTTCTTTTTTTTCTGGAACAGAGAACCACTTCTAAGTAACTGCAGGCTTTATGGCTTGCTCTGAACTCTGCCAAACTCTGGGGTTTGGTTTTGATTTCATAGCTCCTAATCTGACACTGAGTAAGTACAGAGTAATTTTTCTGATTTAGGGAGCTTACACAGTATGCATCTGTGGCGACTGAGGGCAGAATCTGCCCCCTGATTCTTCCTGATGCATCCAGAAGGAATCTGGAAAGAATTCCTGTGCTTATCCCAAACTTATTTTATGTGTGGATGTGTCACAATAAAGAATAATTATTCTGGGTTGTATTCTTTTTACAGTGACCAAAATGGGTCTAGGGAAGCTGAGTGAGTTACAAATGTGTCCTGGGTTCACCAGGACTAAAGGCCATGGTGACTTTTCTGTGGATGTGGCAATGAAAGGATCTTAGTGTAGGTAAGAATAAGACTGTTTTCCCAGCCTTTTGCAGGAAGCCTTGATGAAACCAGAAAGTGGCTTTGGGTAGTCCCCAAATCAGCTGAAAAATGTAACGATGGGAGCTGTTGGGAGTGTCCTGATTTGGGCTGGGATGCAGTTAGTTTTCTTCCTAGTAGCTGGTGTAGTGCTGTGTTCTGGCTTTAGTCTGAGAACAACTCTGGTAACACACCGAAGGTTTAGTTGTTGCTCAATAGTGCTTATCCTAAGTCAAGGACTTTGCAGTCTCCCAGGCTCTGCCAGTGAGGAAAGGCACAAGATGCTGAGAGGGAGCAGGGACAGGACACCTGACCCAAACTAAGGGATATTCCATACCATAGAACATCATGCTCAGGGTATAAACTGGAGGGAGCTGGTCAGGAGCCGGCAATCACTGCTTGGGATGGTGAGTGATGGTACTGTTTGTCATGTGGGTTTCCTGAAGTTTATTCCTCTTCCTCTCTTTTTCCTATTATTATTGATACTATTATATGTCACTTTATTTCTGTTATTTAACTGTCCTTATCTCAACCCATGAGCTTTACCATCTTCCAGATCTCCTCCCCATCCCACCAGGAGAGTGGTGGAGAAGAGTTAGCAAATGGCTGCATGGTACTTACTTGCCAGCTGGGGTTAAAACCATAACAGGGGGTGAATCCTTAAGTCTAAACACAGTCATTGGGAGTTTCATGTTTTGAAACTCTTGTCAGACTCCCACTGCTCTGTCCCAGTGTGGTTACTGCCCCAATATGTAGGCTTCTGCTCCAGCCATACACTGGACTCCATGTCAGGGCTCATGGGAACTCCTGTTCTTTGTCTTTTCTTGACACGGGACTGCAGTTTCAAAGCACTATAGTAATACAGTGTAGTGAAGAACTGCAAACCTCTGCCCCTTTTCCAAACCTGAATATTTTCCAAGTTGAAGAAAACTCTAAAAACGAACATCTCCATCCATCCAATGGATGTGCAGAAGAAAACACCTGGGTGATATTCTAACAGAGGAAGTTCAGTTCACACTCAGTTTTCCACAGGTACGGCTCATGTGAAATCACACATGGTTAATCCCATGAAGAATGCCAGCAGACCAAGGAAAAGATGCCCAGCAGTCAGTTTTAGTGGGAGTGTTTCAGTACTCCATGCAGCTCCAGGAACCCCGGTTTTCTCTTTGACATGTTCGAAGCGCTGGCAGCCTGGCCCTAGGCACAGACAAGTGAGAGGCTGTCCCATGGCAGTTAAGGCACTATTAGCTAAAGGCACTGCAATCCCCACCTTCCTTTTATCTCTCTTCTCTTGACTAACAGCTTCTTTGCTCTCTGCAGCTCTGTGGTCCAACTTGCAACCCACAGGATGGCTTCTGCCCAAGGGGTGTTTCAACCGGCCCCACTAGTTAGGGCTATCATTTGCCATATCAGAGTGGGTAAATGCCTCCTAATGTGCTTAGCTCCATAAGATGCCAACTTCCCTTTGGGGAAAGAGATGGCTCTGGTTTTACCAGCGCTGGAGAAGCACCAGGCTGGGCTGGCAGCAGCTCAGAGGCTTGCAGGTCCAAGATGATATTGCTGTGTGCATCCTCTGGACACACTTCAAAATTGGTCTTCAAAAATGGATTAGCCTGAGCCACTATTCTCCACTGTTCTCACTGCAGCCAGAAAAAAAGGCTCCTTCTCTGCCTCTTGCATTGAAATGAAGACGTTCAGCCACAGAGCCCACTGCCTCATCTCTGATTCACACACCTACCAGTCCAGTTCAGCAGGGCCTTCGTGTTCAAAACTCTCTGGGACAACCACGATTCCTTTCTCCTGGCTCTTCTCACCCACTGTCTCAAACCCTCCTTTGTTCATAAGCAAATCCCACTCTCTGCAGGTCCTTGATTATGAAAGGGTCTCTCCTCTAGCATCTATCCCCACAGCTGTTCATAGGACAAACTTCCGTATTCAAAAGTTCTGAATACATTCATCTGGCCTTCACTCCCTTATTTCTCCTTCCCATTGCTGAAACAATTATCAAATAAAATTCTACTATAAGAAACGCTATTAAAGTGTTTGTAAGACATGAAATGGAATATAATTACAATAGAAGTATCACACAGTCAATAATCTAATAAGAAGATACATCTTTCCATCTTTCTCTGCATAACAAATTCATTAAAATCTTAAATCGCTGCTCCCAGACTTTATTAATTAACATACCACCTTCTTGCAAGCATAATGCTTGTGGCGCTACGTGGAATTTTCTCCTTTCTGTGCACAGTGTTTTGGCTTGAAACAGGGCAAGCTTGTATTTCTGGATGAGTACAATAAGCACTTGAGGAAACTAATAATTTCCATGATAACCTGGGCCAGCCAGTAAACGGGAGTCATATCCTTTCAGGAATGCTGTGGGGTCTGAGCTGTTTTGGTGAGGAACAAAAGCATAACCTCTGGAAAATGTTAATAGCGAAACATAATTGAAGAAAGCAAAGACAGAACCTGGCAGAAAGTCCAAGCCAAGCAGCCTGTCCCAGAATAGATGGAGGCTCAGCCATCACACACTTTGCCTGTGGTCTAGCACCCACAGATTTGGGTCTTTAACCCAAATCAAGAGAGGTGTCCTTCCTCTCCTGCTTGTGGGGGCTTTGCTTTGGGCTTTGCTTCCAGTGTTAAGTAGGAAAGTTCCTGACAGAAGATTAAGTGAGACACAGGTTGCCCAGAGATGTTTTGGGTGTCCCATCATTGGAAACGCCCATGGTCAAGCAACCCAATTCAGTGCAAGATGTTCTTACCCATGGCAGGAGGGGTGGATTAGATTACTTTTGAAGGTTCATTCCAACCCAATTCTGTGATTCCACAGCTACTTCTGCGAGGAGGGATGGCTTTGCTGAATTAAGTATTTCACCCAAAAGGTCCCCCCCCAGCACGGATGGCAGTACATCCTCCTGGTTTGGATGGAAGGCTGTGAAGAAGCACAGCTGAGCTGTCAGTATCACTGTTTATGAGTTTCATTGTAAGGCACATGCTGTAAATAATGCTTTGCTACACTCTGGCATGCTGCTGAACAGCTTTTAGAGGTACCCATTCTCACTGCACATGACTGGATTGGAAACTCCTGCTAACTCTTACCCAAACTATCCATAATTACAGGCCAACTTTACTCTTCCACCCCTAAAACTAACAAAACATTTCTCAGTTTCTCTAGTGGGCCTTGGCACAAATGAGGAGCATAGCAGAGGCAAGAGGTGGCACATTCTGGTGCCTTGTAGGTTTGGGGACAGCCCTGTCCTGAGCTGGCCCTAGCCCCAGGCATTCAGCCCCACAGCACTGCTCCACATTTGTGTCAAGATGTTTTGGCTCATCATTTCCAGAAAGCTCAGGCAGAGCAAAGGATCTGTGCATCACACAAAGTGAGGAGGCAGCTCCACATCCTCCCATGGTCTGTTTTCTGTCTGGTGGCGTGGAGCCTTCTGAGACACTAAATGATAGATGCTATTTAATTCATTGCCACAGTTACTGGAAAATAGTCTGGAAAGCCCTAAGTACTGACGGAGAACTGGAATTTCAACCGACACCTGCAGCAGACAGGAGTTTCCAGGCTGGCAGCATTTCGATTATTTCTCCTTCAAGAGAGTTCTGTACAGAACTTTGTTTGCAAATGATAAAACACCCCCTCAATGGCTGAAAGGGCAATTGCCTTCAAAGACACCCTCCGATGGCAGGTGCCCAACATCAAAAGCAGGTATGCAAGGACTGGTGTGGAGCCTCCCTTGTTCAGGCACACCCACCCTGCACTCATCCTGGCACACAGCAGTCAGGCCAGGTTCTGGCTGCAGGAACCATAATTAAAGTCATTAAAACATACTCCGTGTTGTAGCAGCATCCAGGTTTGGGCTGTTAATCAGGCCTATGTGTAAAGGGGTTAAGAGGGAATGGGGGGGGAAACATAGCATGGCATATCCCCCACTTCGCAGCTGGAGCTGAATGTTCTCTGATGGCAAAAGCAGGGTCTGGTGGCCAGGGTTTTGGCTCTCTGACCCATCCCTTGACTCCTTGCAAGCAACCAGCATTAAGAGACAAGCGGGTACATTTTAGCTGGTAACCATCCTAAATGAGCGAGCAAGAAACTGCATTGGGGTGTCCAAGAAAGCAAAAGAATTATCTTCCTTCGAACCGTGATTTCTCCTTAAAAGGCATATTTGAACTGTAAAAATCTGATGTTAGATAATCAGAACAACATATTTCTGGGTGAGCATACTGTGCTCGTGTATCTAGGTCCCTTCCTCTTGATGGGTACATAACTAACAAATTTCCAAAGCATAGGGCAAGGTGGTCTGCATGTCCCTGTTCTTCCAGCTGGGTCTGCATGTCCCTCTTTCATTACCAAGAGGAGAAAGGACCACCTCAGAGAAGCCCAGTTTGATATCATTAGCACAGTGGGGTGCCTAACCTGAAACTGGTGCTCTCTGCTTTTGCTGACCTCTGGATATGAGTATATCTGGTAGCAGGACTCACCCATGAGCCACATGGCTGTTCCTTGGTGATGGAGGGGATCCTTAGGATATTGTGGGGATGCTCATTCTTCAGATGATGAAAGACTCTTTTCATATGAGTGCCTTCTCTGAAGACACCTCTCCATACTAATTATGACAACTCTTAACCTCCTTTTTGACAATTTAAATGGGTCAAGGTCTTGAAGTCTTTCACTGCACTGCTCTAGCTCTTTTTAGTACTCTGCGCTCTCTCCAGCACCTTGAGATTCTTCTTAATGTGCACCCTGCCAGTGGACACAGGGCTTCACTTATTTCAGCAGCATCATATCAAAACATAAAATCCTCTCCCACTCCCACCCATTTTCCCCTTTTTACTGTCTCCAGGTGTGGTGTTAGTAGATTTTTTGCCCAACACCACCCCAGGAGCTCACGTTCAACCACTGTGTTCCCAGGTATTTTTTGAGTCACTGTTTCTGAGGACAGCTCAAGGATGCCTGCACTCTCCACCCTGAAATATGTGATTTTGGCTTTGGAGTGAATAACAAAATTATCAAATGGAGCAGATCCCTCTGTATGACTGCGTGCTTCTCATCATTACAGACAAGCCTGCTAATGTTTGTGCCAACTATAAATGCTACCAGCACTGATTTTATCCTAATTCCAGTTGATAGTGTTATGTTTAGTAATTATTCCTGCAGGACTCTGCTAATCTAATGGCTAAATACCCCATTAACTTATACAAGACAACTGCCTTCACAACACTAAGTGTCAACCATAAAAACACTGCTGTGAGCATTACATGGACACTGAGGTGCTCCTCACACTTCCTCTCTGCCACCAGGAGTAATCCTACATGCAGTCCTACATACAATCATAGAATCATAGAATAGTTACGGCTGGAAGGGACCTTAAGATCATTCAGTTCCAACCCCCCTGTCATGGGCAGGGGCACCTCCCACTAAATCATGCTACCCAAGGCTATGTCCAACACAGCCTTCCTAACAGAAACCATCCCAAAACTTCAGTGGAGTACATGTGATGATGTACTGCTGCTGCTGTACTCTCTTCACCAGTAACTGTATTGCTCTGCAGCAGTATGGTAGTGCAGGCTTGAATCATCCCCTCTTTTTCTAGCTGACTCCATACTATTTGCAGCATGCAAATGGTTACAGCAACGATAAACCTCTTGTTTTCTCCACTTCTGATTTTGCCTGGCAAAATAAATTTGAACCTAAAGTTACCAAACTGACCCCAGTAGGGGAAGAAATAGTCTGTGAGGTCCAAAGGTTATGGACCAAAGTATTCTGGAGTCACAACCTTTAAACATTTGATACATAATTTTGCCTTCTGCTTACAATTTCTCTATTGTCAAAATGTTTTTTTCCCCTCTTCTGTCAGACTTCATATTTCAGTTTCCTTGAGATCTCCGTCATAAGCTGTATTAGCAGACAATATTTTGCTACAGCATGAATTAATTCTAGTGCTTGCTTTGTGGACAGTTTGGGGCCCCAGTTTGACTGCCTGCATCTGGTTTGCGGCCAGATATCTAGGTTCCCCAGTTTCAAAAGCTTTAAAGGTCTCCTTTGGGGAAACCATGCCAAAAGCATTTCCTGTCCTTTTAAACCCCTCTTGTAAAGCACCTGCCCTTGGTGGCTGACCTCAAGAGCTGCAATTTTGCTGAAGCAAAATGCTATCATGCCTAAAATGAAAGAACGAGAGAAAACAGGGTAGTGAGATGTGGTCTGAATGGAAATAGAGAAATGAGGGAGAAACACAGGGAGTGGGAAGAGGTGGAGGACAGAAAAGGACAGCCCAGACATGCACTGAGCGCCAGAGGCACTGAGGCAGGGGCCAGCAGAGCCCAGGCAGCCTGAGCAGGGGCAGGAGGGAACTGAGCCCAGAGAAAGGACCTGCATGAGGATGGCCAGGGAAAGCCCGAGCACAACAGCACCAAGCCATCCTTTGAGGCAGCAGTCCTCCTGGCTCACTGGTGACCTGGAAAGCAGTTACTCCTGAATGGCTGCTTTCTTGCCGCTGGAAACTTCTCCAAAACCCAGATCTATGCCCCTGTCTCCTCCTCACAGCCTGGGGGTGTGGGATAAGGTTGTGCTAAATCAAGGCAGAGATTCCCATGGAGGTGACAGCGTGCTGCAGGGTTGACAATGCAGCTGAGTCTCAGTGAGAAGTACAGCACCACAGCATCCTCCTGCTCTCCACCAAGAACTGGCTTCAGGGCTACAGGGTGACTTTAACACCATCTTCAACACAAAGTGACCCTACAGCTCAGGATTACTCATATGAGCACAGAGACAATCTTATCTTTTTCTTTTTTTTCCTCTTTCAGTTAGCAAGAATGATCTTCCTGTCCATGGGGAAAGGAGTGGGAGAAGCACTGACAGAAGGCTGGAAGAAAACAAAAGTAGAGAAGAAGAAAAAAAAGGGGGCTAAATTAATGCCAGTCACATTGCATTTGCCTCTGCAGATTTATGCTTGCAATTAATATATCCCTATGAGATACATGAAAGGGAAAGAATAATCAATAATCACAAGTCACACATTTAGGCAGGTGGTGACCTGCCTGGATGAAAGCAGGTTTTTGTCTCTTCCATCTTCGTCAAGACAGGGCAGTGGAAAATGTTCTACCTCCTGATGGACATGGCAGGACATAACACAGAGAGGACCACTGAGTCCTTGCTAGGTAAGCACTAGGCTGTGCTATCAACCACAACTGAGGTGAGCTCTGACATTAGGATCAACCTCTGGTCCCGAGAAAGGTGTCATCATTTGTGCAGAGGCCAAGGATGATACAAGGGGAGCAAAGAGATCTCCACCCCCTGTTGCCAGGCAGCCACAACAGATGTGGGTGCAAATATCATCTTCCAGCTCCTGAGGTGATCCTGGTGAAAGACTGGCCCAAGAAGCCTGGGGTGAAGATAACTGCAGGAAGAGAGTTAGAGTTTAACCTCTTATTGCTTTCCAGTACCAAATGAACTCCTAGGTCACATACTCATTAGTCCAGTGAGGAAGGAACCTCCAGGGCTATGCTACATCAGGCATTGGTGTCTGATGGGTAGAAGGGCTCCTCCACCTGTGACTCTATCTGGGCTCCACATGGGGCATCAGTAATAAGGCCTGGTGAAGGAATAGGGAGATATCACAACAGTTATCTCATAAATCCCTTCCTGGGGACCCTGAAACAAAAACCCTCCTGCCATTCATCCTGAGCAGCAAGAAGCCCATTACCCCTAGCTCATGCTGAAACAGTAGCAAGTGCTCTCAGCATGGAGGGAAAGGGAAACACAAGGGATAGAAGGCAACAGGAAAAACAATTTTACATCAAAAAGGATTTCCCTCCAGCCCTTGAACACGTAGCACATTGGCTGCTGCATGTATCTTGGGTGCACCATTTGTTCTTCTGCCATGTAACTCCTGTGAGAATGAAAACTTCCTGCAGTTCAGGACCATGACATCAGTGCCCAGCAGAAAAATGCTGTTACTTGGTTTTAAAAGGATAACCTGTATGTACTCCACGTGTTTGTAGCATCACTGACTCAGGCATTTGCTTCAGCAGTTGCCCTCCTGTGGTGAGCTGAGATCACTTGCTCTTTCATTGTTTAAATCCCTGCAGAGGCTCAATCTCTTCCTTCCATCAATGGAGCTGTCAGGGACTGCATCTCAGGATGGGAAGGTGCATAAAATGGTAGTATTTAATCCTCTCACCCGCAGAATCTATTGTAGGAAAAGACAAACCCAGAAAAAGCACAGATCTTGCTGATTCACTTGAATTTCAGATGCCAGGATGTCCCTGAAATACCACACAAAGACAGCTTGCTATTTCACACCATTCACCTTCATGAATTCAAGCCACCATGAGGAAAGCAGATGTGAGGACAGAAGGAACATCCAGCCCTCTAAAATGTCAGATTCAGCAGTAGCTCTTGCAGGATACTTTTGAGTTCTTCAAACAGAAATAATGGAAATTCCGGAAAAGAATGGCATTTGGATCCCAGCCAACATATATGCTGCCCATTGCAGCAGGATAGGGAAGCCGCTCACTAAAACACAACAGTACGTATGCGAGTGGCATGCAGAATTTGTCCCTAGACACATCCATGGGTGATGCTCCTGCATGGTGTTCTGAGGAAATCCATACAGTTACATTTTCAGCACCAAGGAAGCCTAGCAACAAAGTGGTCACCATAGGCGAAACAGAAATCAGGGCTATTTTAGTGGCAGCTTCTTACAAGCTCATAAAATACAAAACTAATGAAATCATCCCTTTCCCCCAAAAATTGCAGTTGTTGTTGCCACTGGCTTTTGACTCAGCAGCAACACAAAGAACATACTCTGGGGGCAGAGGACTTTCCCCAGTAATGCTAATGCTGGGAATGAGCTCCTCAGGAAAGAAAAGCTGGGATTTGAGCTGCCTCAGAGCAAAAGAGTAACTCCAAGAAGGATTCTTTCTTCTACACTTTAAGCATCCATCATCCTTAGCTCCTATTACCCACTCTAAGTATTAGTGTTTCCTGGTTGATTTTACACCATGGCTTACCCTTACACTTAACAGTCAGCTGACAGCATCACATATCCTCAGGGAGCTCCTGGGTTGCAGTACCACAGCCCCAGGGCATCAAGCTAGGTGTGACTTGCTGGCTTGCAGCTTGCACTGCTTTTACTGGTGGCTTTGCTGAATTCAAGGGAGAATCAACACCAGCCAAGGGTAAACAGGAATGCAGGTGGGACCAGCTCCCATTGCTGCAGTCTGGAGGGATGGGGACAGTGGGGAGAAGGGGACAGTAGCTACCTGTCAGCCTCCATGTGCTTGAGAAAGTCCCATTTCAACAGGAATGCTGCATTGCCTATTTTGCACCCTCCTTTGCACACAACATGCAGCTCTCCAGCAGTGGGAAAGGAGGAAGCAGCCAGAGGAGGCTCGGAGTGCTGAGCATGAGTGTTTTCTCCTGTGCTGGGCAAACAAGGAATATGCAGTAGTGGATGCTAGAGCCATAGTTCAGTGGTGTCTCAAAACTTGACCCTTCCCACTTGTGGTTCCCCAGGGCCACAAGTGCTCTCCTCATCCTTGAAGAGTGCGTGTCCTGTGCCTCAGTGTTGTCACCACTGCCATAGATCCTGTGTGTCCTGAGTGACCTCCCCTCAGTGTCAATGTGAGGAAGGGAGGGGCTGACCTGGAGTCAGGCTGAAAAACAGCCATGGACCACCTTCCTTGGGATGGAAAGTGGGGAGCCAGGAGGACACAACCTTGTGAAGAGGATGCCCAAGGAGTGTTAGTTCCTCACCACCCTACTCACTGAATGCCTCTGTTTAGAGATGTGGCAAGTGACAAAAGTACTTCATTATTATGAATACCATTTATCTTTGCTTACTTTAAAGGGACAACCTGAGTTTTAAATGGGGATAGAAATAGATTCCAAGTCTTCACAAGAAATATGATCCAGGACTGATCCAAGATCCAGTGAAGTATAGGGAAGTCTTTCAAAGGGATCTGTGAATCAAGCTTTGTCTAGAATCATGAAGTTTTGTTCTTACTTACTTGCAATGCCATCCTCTCACCTAACAAAACCAGAACATGGTAGCTCTGTGATTTGACCTCTCAACCTCCATCCTTCCCATTTCCCACATGTGACCTCCAAGTTAGAGCCTTGCCAGGAACATTTCACCAGAGGACCTACATGTCCATGGTGCTGAGCTGCTGCAGCTCAGGCTGTGGCCATGCCAGGTTCCTCTGCTGCTGAGCTGAGCATCCCTCATGTTAACATCCAGCTAGTGCTCTGTCATATTTGGGGAGCGTGTTTCCTCATTGCTGAACACAGCTGGAACCTCAGCGCTCTCAGGTTTCCATATAATGGTGCTCCTGTTAAGATGAGGTAGTATCCCAGCAGCTAATGCTTCCCTGTGAGGAACAAGGTTTCATCATAAACACTACTTCTTGCTCCCTCTTCTCTCTGTCACACATTCTGCAATCACATGTGACAACACAGCAGGTGAAAACTCCACTAGGAATTCACTTTCAATACCTAAAGGTTAAAAACTATCCTGGGAGCCATGACACCTGAGTTTCACTTCTTGGCCTGTCTTTGACCCGTGGCATAGCTTCAATACACCTTTTTATACCTCCTGAAGACACAAAGTGCTTTCACATGAGCACTGCAGCAGCACTCTCCAGGAAGGCATCTCATCTGCGCATCAGCCACTCTGAGTACCAGCTGGTGGGAAGCAGGGCACTGAGCTCCTGCCATGGCCTGCAGACAGACTCTCATTCCCTCCCTTTCAGCACAAGCCCTTATTACTCCCTTTCTCCACCAGGTACTGGCACTTCAGGCTGACCACCTCACCTCCAGGTAGCCACAAGGGGCAGTTCTCCATCTTTTGGTCCTCAGAGGGATCTCATGCTGGCAGATGCTAGCACTCCTGCCTTTGTGATGCTTCGTGCTCCCTCTGCCCATTGCAGGGTGAGGAGACCTGTGGGCACTGAGACTCTCCTAGCTCTTGTCCTCTGGGACATGCCATGCTGGTTTGCGAGAACTACTCAAAGTAACACACCGATGCCTTGTGCTGAATCACTTTTGTTACAATAACCGAATGCTGTACTCCACAATTTTCAGTCCAGCTCCTAAGGGCAATCAGTTTCGTGGGTCTGAAAAAGACCTCCAGCCACAAGTCCTTTCTCTTCCAGAGCAAAATATGCTGTGAGATCCCATCCCCTTTCCTAGTAATGTCAGGTTATGCAGACTCCACATTTGCAAGCCACCCCCATTACCCACCATTAGCTTCTTGTCACAAGCATGACTTCATGACCTGCTCTCTGCTCTTTGCTGTCAGCTTCCACCCTGCCAGTCCCCACTCTCACCACAGCTGTTTCCAGCCCCTGGCTTCCCCTGGCCCAGTATCACCAGTCCTTCCTTGACCAGGACTCCTGGATGCTGAACCAGGATGTGCAACACCACAGCTGTGTAGAAACAATGCTATGTGCGCGCTGGAACTCCCTGTACATTATTCACCTGATGTAAAGCCACAGCAGTCAAAAGCTCAGGCATTCTGTGGGGTGTAAGCCCCTCCATCCTCTCCTGTTGTCACTTATGGCACTGGGAGAGCAGCTGCCAGGTACACCAGACACCACTTCACAACCTTAACTCCGCTTGAGGCAGGCTGCCAGCTCCTGCTGCCGCTGAGCTGCCGCTCCTCCAGCCTTCCCACTCACCGTCTGTCCCGTCCCTCTCTGGCTCTTCTCCTTGCTTTCGAGGCTGCAGACGGGATGTGCTGTGGGCAGTGGGCAGTGCCCAGGGAGGCAGCTCCTGACCTGCACTGCTGACCCTGTCACAGCCTTACGGTAACACCTATTCTGTGCAATGCTGCTTAAATGAAGCTACCCTGTTAAAGAGTTCTGAGTAGTTAACAAAGCCATTATATAGCAACTGTGACCTCAACAAGGTTTCGCTATGTGCTGGATTCAATTTTACAGTTCTTAAGCTCAGAGGAGCCCGATGAATGATTAGAGTCTGAAAGTGAACCCTTGAGTGAACTATATTTTCCATGATTAGAGCTTAAAAACTAATTAAATGCTTACCCACGCTTTTGTGAAAAGTAGAACTCCTGCTGTAAGTGAAAGATCAAGCACAGTCTTATCTACAGTGTTGGGACAGAATCACTGTAACAACTTAAAGGGCTTTACGGTGCTTATGATAGCTTGGCAGCCACTAGTTTTGGTGTTAACTCCCTGTCATATGTTAAGGCAAACCTAGAAACAAGCCCTACTCACTATGGATACGTGGGGCTATTCCACTCATTTTAATCCCCACATTGTCCCTAGTCACTGGCAATGATTTGAGCTATTTTCTTATAAGGCGTAGAGAGAGATGAGAGGAAGCCTCGTGCTCTGTTCCCAGGGAGAAGATGTCTCCTACCTCTCTTGCAACGGCTTGTATTGATCAAAAAGCATCCTTTGTATCCACACTTCCCTTCTGGAGGGAGATCATCCTCTGGGGTCTCTGAAGTGAGAAAGGGAGAGCAAGGAGTATATCTGGGACTTCATAAAAGGGTGCAGACCCACTGGTTTTCCATTGGCATCAGGTGACTGTGCCCACCTGAGCGAACAGCATTAAAAGCCAGGCCTGCAGGGGATCTGAGGAGTCACCTCGTCTCTCCTTCCTCCATGAGAAGGTATCTATGTACTTAACAGATATTTGCCTAAATTGTCATTATAAACCTCTGATGGTGGAGCCCCCTGAGCTCCCTGGCTGCTCCAGCCAGTGCTCCACTGAGAACATTCCCCTGATGGAGGAACCTGGGAAACTCAACTAGAATGAGCAACTCCCTCCAGGCTCAGACAGAAGGGTAGGGGAGCACTCTCTATTGGAGAGGGCAGAAGACTTTGGCCATAGAAACCCACATAGCTGGAGCCTGCATTGCCCTTCAGAGCTCTGATACATCCATTTGATTTCAAGCTCTTGACAGCTTCTCGTGTGAAGTGCAGAGAAGACAGACAATTTCAGGGCACCAAGGACAGACACGTGATCAGAAGATAAAGTGGGGCAATGAAAAGAACAAAAGCACAAAAAAGATGTGATGCCTCAGCATGGATCTTCTTATGACAGGATCTGTAATGCAAATATCACCTGGAACTGCAGGATCATGAAGTAAAGCTTTCCAGTTTCTCCAATGCTGCTACTGCTGGACTTTTTCTCTCTGAGGGAGACCATCTGGATCAAGGAATGAGGTGCACTGCTTGGCTTATGGCTGCTGAATAAACAAGGGCAGGTGGGGTAGAAAGAGGCTTGTCCTGTTTGAATCTCACTCAAGAGTGGAATATCATGCACTGCCCCAAAAATAACTGTTTGGTCAATGATACTCATTTGAGATGGTGACAGTCTTCCACCAGGCTAACCAGCAGCAATCACTCAGGTGACAGCTGAGCAAGTCTTTTGCATGAGGTTTGGAAGAGCTGAGGTGAAGGAAAGGCAGAGATTCCCTAGGAGCCACATCTCACGCTTTCTGCCCATCCCTGTTGGCAGTGCATGTTGGGTCAGTGCCCTGTGCAGCTCCTGGGAGAGGTGTACAAGGGAAATAAACCCTCTCTGGAGATTGGTTCCCAAAGGCCCTTCTGCAGCTTTTGCTTAAAAGGTGGTGGGGAATGTTAACCTTCATCACTACCTCTGTGCCCTCACTCCTCTCCATCCGCTGCTCAAGGATATCCCAGAAGCACTGGGCAGAAAATGGGCTCCTCCAGAGAGTGGGGCTCATCACACTTTGGGTATCTGTTAGTGAGGAAGGTTCACCTACCTCAGGCTTGATAAATCTGAGAGGTTGCTTGCCTTGCTTCCTCCACCACTGCTCATTCCCATAGATGGGGACAATGTGAAACTACCTGGTCTAAGTCATGAAGGGCCTTATGCTGATGTTTTCAGTGTCATTTCAATGACAAATAAAATAAGTGTTTGATATTCATATTGTGGGAAATGAGTAAAAACTCTGGAAAACTAAATGGAGCCAATTGCCCAAGCAGAGGGGGGTCTCTCCATTGGCACACTTAAGAGGAAAGGACCCAGCAATCTTTTGATCTGACATCCTATAAAGATGCAGCCTGCAAGCAAGCAAAGCTTTCTTAACTTGTAACACCCCTTGGTGCCGTGGTGACCACAAACAGGACCTTTCACAACAGCTCCTGCTGCATTTTGCAGTGGCAATGAGAGGCAGATGAGACAGTTTTAAGTGCCCCTCTCTTCTGTAACATCTCCCTCAGTGAGCTGATGACTGCGTGTTTCATGAGCATCGATCCATGAGGTTTTCCCCCCTATTTCTTTAAACAGCTCAACTGATTGCATTATGTCATGCCCAATTAAAGTTCCTAAATATGGAAGAGAAGATAAAAACAGGCATGGACAACTGCTGTTTGACTCTGCCAGTACAGACAAGACAAATACGTATTTCAAAATGTCAAGTGGCTGCTGCTTTCAGTTTTCTTCGGTGATTACTTGGCTTTGGTAGCAAATGAATGATGTTTTACAGCTTTATTTCCCTGGAAAAAAAAAACCCTCACAATTTCCAATTAAATTTTAAAGATTCGTATATTTAAGACCATTTCTGGATTGAGGTATAAATTGGCAGAAATGCAGAGAAGTCACTATCAGCTCTTCAGTGTAGGTGTCAGCTGTCACAGTATGAAGTAAAGCAAGAAAAATAGCCAGCCCACTGCTTAACCGGGGCAGTACACAGCAGCAGGTTCTGCTACCTGAGACAGAAAAGTAAAGGCAAGTATGTCCAGAGAATCCATCTCTAGCAATAACATTTGGCAAAACACATCCTTTACATTCCTGCCTCTCAAAAGATGTTGATTCTGTTTTGCAGATTTGATGGGCTGGTAACTAACACCAAAAGCACAGCCATTCCAGGCTGAGCAATCAATAACTTAACGGAAGAAAACCCAAACCAGAATACTGGCAAGTAATTTGAGGGCTTATTCTGACACTCCATAAAGACAGCAGGAAACCCAAGTGGCCTTTGGCAGAAGTGGATGAGGGCTGCAGCCGGTAACCAAGCAGCCTCTCTCCCTCCCACACTGTACTTGCACCTCTTCTTGTTCTGCTTTCCAGCATAAAGATGTAGACCCAGATACATTCTCTATTACTAGCTCAGGGGTTTATATCCCATTGATTTGTTACCTAACAAAGGCAATTTTCAGTCACTATTATGATTTAAGCCTGTGCATTTGATCTAGTGAAATCCATAAATGGCAAAACTAATAGAGAATCCAATGAAATGCCCATTTAATACCAGGCATTTAAATGCAACTGCTGGTCCTGGTGCAAAAAGTCTATTTACATGGAGATGGGTAAAGCGCAAGGAAAAGGCCAATATTGTAGGACTGCAGTGTTAAGATATTGCTGTTGCTGGCATCTGAGATACAGAAATGTGTGTGGAACAGAAGAAAAACTGAGAGCAGGATGACTGAAGCAAGATATAATGTGCTTAGCAGAGAGATCAAGTGCTCGCATGTCTAGAAGTGGCTTGGATGTTTTTATGGTGGACTTAATATATTGAAAAGCCTTCTGTAGCTCCTGGTTATAGACCAAATAAATCAAAAAATCCCTCCCAGCATTAACCATCCACTGATCTTCTGCAGGGCTGTAATTACATTGGGGAGCATTATCGCTGGAACAGCGGTATCCTGAATCCAGCCACAGCTCTTCACGGTGAACTGTGTCACAGGTGTTTAAAATGCAATTGTACAGGAGAAAACCCCAATTTGCACCCATGGAAGGGAGGGCTTTTTCTACCTGAGCTGCAAAGTATATTTTCTAACACAGGTACTTTAAAAAGTGCTGGTTGGGTTAGGCCTAAGTGTACTATGTCTTCATATAGGCTTTGCTTGGCTACCTGATTTTGACCACAGGACTGAGACTGTTGATGAGCCCTGGGACCTGTTAACAAAAGCTTTAAACAGATTAAAGGCACACAGCAATATTACAGGGTTGCTTTCACTTCTGTTTTCACTTTTCTCTGCCTCCTTTAAGGCTGCTTTCGGCAGTATGTACATTTGTTTGCTTTAAACTCCTCATTATGAAGAAAGTTCAATCACTTCCATGGTCTGCACATGGTTTACATGATGTAAATGGCAGACCTGTCAAAACAGTTGGGAGCAAGGGCTATACTAGGCATAGAAGAAAATCTCAGGCATTCCTAAAACAGGACAGCTTGCTGTTCCCAATGTCCAGGGCTGTATGCGCATCATCACTTACTGCCACAGAGCCCTGCAGCTCTGTCTGGCCTATGCCTTTTGGCTCAGGATTTTGTGTCAACACTCAGACACATCCATCATTCCCTCCCCACGATGCGCAAGGTTTCCAAGATGATCCAAAGACACACATGAAGCTGTATTTTCGGCAGTGTTTTCTATCGCAGGTTAGGCAACAGAAGGGCATAGGCCTCAATGGGGAATGAGAAGTATGACCATGTCCTTCAGTTCAAAACACTTGAAAGCCACGAAGCCCCTGGCTGCAAACCCCTTCCCTTGCTCAATGTGCCTCCTCCCCCGGCCGGTGACACCAGCGCCCCGCAGAGCTGCAGTTTCTCGGCCGTTTCGGAAGTGCCAGGGAAGCGGTGGGCTCTCCCAGGCCAAACCCCGCTGGCCTTATTCATCCAAACTTACCCTTCCCCTCACCGCACCGTTCGGAGCCGAGCCGCCGCCCCGAGCCCGGCGCCGGGGCCCGACGGTAAAGCTC